>PVJI01006493.1:0-86065 GCA_004026765.1 Micronycteris hirsuta | reverse complement strand
CTACAGTCTCATAACCATGGTTTTCTTTGTGGACACAAAGAGAAGAATCTTGAGCTGTCCAACCTTAACACCCATCTCTCCCCTTCTCTGGAATTATAAAACATTAGCTTGTCTCTACTGAGCACTTACTCTGGGCCAGGCACTGTGCTAAATGCTTTTGGCGCCTTTCCTCATTCAACCCTTCAACAACCTGGGAGCCGAAGAGGCAGATGCTGTGGGTGGCCCCACATTCTACAAATGAGATCTAAGCAATCAGCCAGGTCACATGGCTAGAAAGCAGCGCAGCAGAGACCAGAACTATGCCATGGCAGAGACCCAGGACCTGAGCCTTACCTGTCAGAGCTCACTACCCTCAGACGGCGCCGCCCCGCTCCAACCTCTTCTCCTAAATGTGCCACGCACGTGTGAGGTGCAGCTCGGTTCACAACTACAGCCTTTCCTTCAATATCAGTTCAGAGACAAAGCTCTAACACCCTTTGCCCGCTGGAAACCGGCACAACTGCTGGTGACCCCAATCACCAGGCAAATAAAGGGCTGACGGCTTACCAGGTAAAGTCCCTCTGGTTTTCCCTCACCTACTTAGATCCTCCCAGCACTGGTTCTCACGGCCTTTTCATAGTACGTGGAACTCTCTTGCTCAGATGGGCAGGCTTTCACCTGCCAGGCCCATCTGCCTCAGGAAGCCTCCAAGCAGGCCCTACCCCACCAGCCACCTCACTCATCCACGAAACCCCGACGCAGTGATCATCAGCCCTGCACGTCTCCATACTCACCCACACTTCCTCTAATCACACAGGCCGCAGAATGCGCCCCTTTCCTTTCCCACAGGAGAGGCAGTCGTCACAGCTGCCAGAGCAGACAGAAACGGAGGGACACTTTGGGCCCAGTACAACCTCCCCAGAGCTGGGCCATGGTATGAACTTGTCAGAGCTGTGTTGTCTCCCTGCCCTCAGCCCGTGAAACAGCCTGATTTAAGACTCTGTACGCCCTCAGTCCCAAGGTCCTTCAGTGAATTAGCAACAGCCTTCGCTCAGGGGCTGACAGAGGTTGGTGGATATAAAAATAAATCAGAAGGCACAAAAGCACTACAAAGAAATACATAAAACATGAAAGATAGGCATACCCATGCAGTCCAGGTAGGGGGTGACTTATTTTCTTCTCTGCGCTTTTCCTTGTCTTTTAATTTGTATTATTTGTACAATAAAAATGTTGCCAATTGCATGACCCCTCTCCCAACAGGAAGAGGTTCAGACTCGGTGCTGGACAGATCTGGGTGTGAATCTACCACTTACTGGCCCTGTGACCTTGGGCCAGACACCTAACCTCCCTGATCTCTGCCTCCTCACCCGTGAAGTGGTGGTAAGTGCCTCCACCGCCGCGCTTGTGAGAAGTGAACAAGATAACAGCACCCTGACTGCCAGGGGTTTTTCCTGCTTTTATAATTTAAAATGCACAGGCCTAGCACACAGTCCACAATCGAGATATGTAATTTATTATTCGAATAATTACTATTCACATGTTTATCTCAATCAGGCACCATATTCCTAGGTTGTGGCAGAGTGCCTTACACAAGAACAGGCAGGCATTGAGAACTGAACAAATATGGATTCCGAGTACGTACCATATACCCACCCGAGAGAGGCCCCGAACCCCGCACATTGGAGCAGTGAACACTGACTCACCTGCAGGAACCGACTCTCTTTGCTCCTCTCCTCACCCCACATCAGAAAAGGTTTGCTCAGAAATGGGAGGTGAGGGAAAGTACCATTTACAATCCGTATTAATTATAAAATCAGGGAAGTTACACAGCTGTGAGTTACATTGGATTGGGGGAGGGGGGGCAGTTTGTGGGAAGTATTTTGTTTTAGGTTTTTTGCCCTGAAAGAAGAACTGATAATGTTGACCACCCCCCACACACACTTTCTTTAAAGAGCCTCTGAATAGCTCTGACTCATTCAGTGAAGGAAATTACTTTCACACAATTATTTTCCTGTCTGTGGGTAAGTAAACTGGCTATTTCACTTACGTCAAACCAGCATCTGTTTTAGGCCCCTTCCTCCAGACCTGGGAATTCTGTATCATCCCATCTTTAAAGCAAACCCATGCACTAACAGGGAAAAGCTCACTGAGCCAGCTGGGGAAAAACAGCTGCATTGTTTTTTCTTCCTACAATTTTAACAGCACCATTGAGATGTAATCATATACCATACAATTCACCCATTTGAAGTGTACAAGTCCATGGTTTTCAGTATATTCACAGAAATGTGCCACTATCACCACAGTCAAGTTTAGAACAGCTCAGAAAGAAATCCTGTACCCTCTAGCCATCACCTCCGTATCTCGCCAACCTCCCACCCCAGCCACGAGTAGCCACTACCTTATCGATAGTCTGACACTTCTTCCATCGTTCAAAGGTGATTTCAGTTTTGGGAAAAGCCAGACAGAAGCTGCAGGGTGCCAAATCTGGGCTGTAGAGGGGCTGAGTCACCTGGGTGATTTCATGTTTCATCAAAAAACTCTGCCCTAGATGTGATGCATGAGTGGGCACATTGTTGTGATGAAGCTGCCAATCACCAGTTGCCCATGGCTGTGGCCTTCTGAATCATCTGAATAGTTTCCATAGAGGAATGTTCAAGCTTAGTGTAAAATTTGATGCAGATTTGTTGCTCTA
Source organism: Micronycteris hirsuta (assembly GCA_004026765.1). Lineage (NCBI taxonomy): Eukaryota > Metazoa > Chordata > Mammalia > Chiroptera > Phyllostomidae > Micronycteris > Micronycteris hirsuta. The sequence goes on along the minus strand of PVJI01006493.1, from coordinate 83,394 downwards.
CTCACTCAGTCATTTTGAATGTTACGGCCACACAGTACACATGCTCACTCAAGGGCATCTACCCCCACCCCTCACTGACTAGTACAGTGAAGTCATCATTGTTCATGCATGCGCATTCCAGTCCTTTCTCCTTGACTGCCAGGTTACATTGATGTGGTGCAAACCATTCTCGTTATATTAACAATGGTTGGACTTTTTCTGGACAGAGCTCATATACTCCACACAAGCATAGACTCTCCTATGAAATTTGCTCCAAACTATAATATGGCTAAATTAGCAACTTCTTCCTCTGAAACATGGAGAAATGTAAGTGTTAATCTTTTCAAAATAACCACATTGCAATTAATATAGGTTAGGTCTAAAAAGCCCTTCACATCCAGATAATTTCTCTGGATATGGCCAGTTGGACCTCCTAATTTAGACTATAGGAACTGCTATTTTACATGTATTCACTGAGAGCAAATATTAGTATCTATTACCACTTAAAATAACCAAATTTTAGACCCAGATATTCCACTGCTTACAATCTGCTTTACAGATACACTCACAAAATTTTGCCGAGATCATTCACAAGTTTTTGGTAGCACCATTTTAATAGGATATAAAACTGGAAATAGAAGTTGTGATCAGCATATGGATAATGTGGAAATATCTCCAAAATAACATGTTATGTGAAAAAGTAAGGCACAGAACAATGGGACAGTATCATTCCTTTTGTGTAGATTTTTTTTTAAGGGGAATGTGCATAGAAATAAAATTTAAAAAAAAAAAAAACCTATAAAGACCAGATCGTACTATGTAATTTTACTATCTAATATTTTATATCTTTATTATATGTCCTTGCCGATCTCAGGGTTGAGGAATGTTTCCTAAAACAAGACATAAAAGGCACAAGGACTCATGCTCACGAAAAGGCACCATAAAGGAAGTGGAAAGACAGCCACGGAGGGGGAGAAGACCGCACCCAAGACACGCGAAACCTACAGATCAGTAACAGAAAATGCAAAGGAACAATGAGCCAAAGACCTGATCAGAAACTTCACAACGGAAGAAATCCAAATAGTCAATTAATCATATTAAAAGGTGACTAACCTCACTAGCAATCAGGGAAACACCAAACTAAAGTCTTGCTGAGATAGTACTTCTAATCCACAAACTGGCAGAAATGTTAAACGTCTGATAATTCTGGGTGTGAGCGAGGACGTGAGGCAACAGGACATTCAGAGCACACACACTGCTGGTGAGAGTGTTAACTGGCACAACCCTTTGGAAAGACGATACACACACCTTTCAACTCAGCAGTTCTAGTCCTATGCACATACCCTTCAGAAAATGTAGGCACATCTGCCCCAGGAGACAGGCCCAAGGACAGTCTTAGCATTTTCTAACAGCTCAAAACTAGAAACAACTCAAATGTGCTTCAGTAGTAAAATGAATAAACTAAAATAAACTGTGGTCTACATTCATCCAGTGAAATATACCACACTGCAAAGAAAAAGAAAACAAACGTATGTTACAACGTTGAGCGAAAAAAGCAGGATACACAAGTATCCGTGCAGCGTGATCCATTTGTGTAAAATACGAAAACAGAGGAAACCAAGCTCCATTGTTTAGGATGTGCATATAAATGATACACAGAAACGTTAAAACCCGAGACGAAAGAAGTGATTACCATAGGAGTGGAGGGAGTGGCGCCTCAGGGGAAGGAGGAGCCGGCTGTGGTCAGAAAGGCACCCACCAGAGTACCTCTGAGGTTGTGCTTCATGCAGCTTTTTCTGTATGTCTGGATTTTTTTTTTTTAACCATACAAAATATTTGGTTGTTTATGGATATGCACCTCTGAGTCCAGACTGTAGTCTTGAATATGATTTCCCACTAAAAAAAATCCTTGGAGAAATGGCTGATTCCAGATCTCAGGCGAGAAATGTCACCTTGAACATCTTGTCCCAGCAGATAGGCAGCTACCCTCACGTCAAAAGCGCTCAGGGACCACCTTGGAAAGGCTCATGCTCACCAAACAGGGCACAAAACTGAGCATCAATAACTTCCATAAAACAGTAAATATGTTTAAATCTATAATTTTTAATTATAAAAAACCAAACCAGTCACTGTTAAAGAATGCTAATAAGCCAATTCAATACTTTCAAAACAGGTAAATTTAGGGAAAAATCAATACTTCAGCTGAGAAATGGGCAGAGGACGACAGAACTGGAGTGTCAGCGTTTTGCAGCCCACAATGGGTGGCTGGAGGTGCACATCAAACTCGAAGCACCAGCATCACAAAAAGGGACAGCCTGATTTTAAGTGCCTCCTACAAAGAACCCAACATCACCTATGAAGCGGCCTGGCTAAATATTATAATAATAACAGTAACAATAGTAACAACAATAATAAAAATTTCAATGTGCTCAAGCCTCTAGATCCAACTAGCAAATCAGAGGACAGAGGAAGGCATCAAGCAGTACCACAGGGACGGCACATCTGCATGAGAAATCATCTTTCTCTGAAAAGTAAGTGACAAGGACAAAATAAAAGGTGGAGAGGGAAGGTATAGATTAAAACTGACTGAAAGGAGAACAACCCATCCCACTATGTAAGACTTACTCAGCTCTGATTCAAAGAGTGAAACAAATTGTGACATTTAAAAGACTACTGTGAGAGGAAAAAAAAAAACTTTAAGTAATACCCAGGGACCAAATTTACAGTAAGGATTTACTGGGGTTTCCCTCCCCCCATTTTAATGGTTTGCAGTTGTTTAAAAGAGTCACTCTTTTAAAGGTGTGTACAGAAAAATGTACAGGTGAGACGGTGCGCCTGGGGTCTGTGGGAAGTGCGGCGGGGAGTGGACTCCCCAGAGGGAACGAGGTCTGCCCGTGAGCTGTGAGGTTCTGCGAGTGAATGACGGGCTCGTGGTGCATGTTTTTCTGTCTCAGGCCGCACACATTTGGAATTTTTCACTATAAGATGTTAAATACTTAACACAGAGATATTTTACTAGCAAATTAAGTCTGCTATGAGAAGCTTTTTTGAAAGGGTAGACATATATATTCTGGTATAACCACAAAAATATTTGCGATGTTAAATATTAAATTATTAACGGTGTTGCCTTTGAGTGTAGGCACTGAGATAGGTTTTTACCTTCATTCACATCTTTCTTAAACTGTCTGCAAAAACTTTTGCCACGAGCACTTTCAATCCCCAGAAGTGTTACAGAGGGCGATCGGAACAGTGGGGTCGATGGGACACCTTTGTCCTTCTTCACACATTTTTCAACAAAAGTTAAAATACTAAAATTAAAAGCTCAACTTGAAAAAAAGAAGTTATAGATCAATTAATACATATCAGAACTGAAATTCCTCACCATCTAGACTTGGGATTGGCGCTCTGTTTCTGCAAAATGCCAGCCAGCAAATATTTCAGGCAACTACTCTGTGCGGCCATAGCACAAAAGCAGCTGTAGACAGAATGTAAACAAGTGCGCATGGCTGTGTTCCAATAAACCTCACTTATGGACACCGAATTTTGTATAATTTCTACATGTCACGAAACAGCATTATTCTTTAGATTTTTTTTGTTAACTACTTAAAAATGTGACACCCCATCCTTGGTTCACAGGCCATGCAAAAACACAGGGAGCAGGCAGGTCTGGCCCAAGGGCCACAGTTTGCTGACCCCTGCTCCGGACGTTTCTCATGCCACTTGGGCTCTGTAGTCTGGAGATACCATCTGGCCTGTACGCAGTGCTGGCTATTTTTACGTCCTTTCACCTGGTAGTTCCCATGCATTTCAACAATGCTTCTGTGAAAAATCAGCACCATATGGTAACAGGGCTGTTTGCAATTATTTCATTAGAGATAGAATCTATTTTCTCAGTTTTTTTTTTTTAAGTGAATGGTCAAGAAGACATGAATTTGCTTCAACCCATGCCAAATTCAGCTTAAAAATGACCAAAGTAAGAGAAAAGCTTTGACTCTTAACCTCCTCTGTTATTAATTACATGACTTAAGCTTCAAAATCTTTTGCAAAGAAAGAAAAAAAGAAATTCAAAACTTTTCAGCCTTTTTTGGAGCTATGAGTTCCTTCAAAATTTCCACAAAACAATATAGTTAAGACCCTAAAAGCACCAGTGTCCACAGAAGCACAGACAACACGTGTTATTTTAGGTCCTGCCACCCATTATAACAAACAAAATAAAACCAGAAAACAAAAACAAAGGCACCACCAAGGCCTTTGCGAGGCTTCCCAAGGGGCTTATCAGTGACGAGTCTACAGTGAACACACACCATGTGCTTGACACAGCGTGCTCTTCGGCTGTCACTGTCCCCAGTGAGGCAGGAGTTCTGTGCCCTTCAGAGAGCCGAGAAACCAGAGCCCAGAAGGTGAAGTGATTTGCCTCTCATTGAACTAAAACTTGAAATTCCAGAAACTTAACCTAACGTTCTTTGTTTTTGATGGCCTGAGAGCCTTAACCAAATTATCTAAATCTAAAATGCAGTTTTTCTCTTCCAGAAAAGGAATAGAAAACTGTGGTCCAAGACCTATCACAACCTTCTAAGATATCTGTTTCAGCTTTCATCTCACTTTTATGGCCGATGAAACCGGATTTCAAGTATGAGTTTACTATCTGCTAGGCTGGGAGGAAGGGGGTCCTTGTTTGCTTTTCATAACCACAAAAGAAACAACATGTTCTAACTCCACTCAGCTGAAAACATTAAGACAGTTCATCCAATGCAGAGCTCTAATTTACAGCCCTGAATGTGAGTCTTTTCTACATGGGAGGTAATGCCCGCCAGTCAATATTCACCCACCAGCCTGGAAGCTAGAATTCTAAGCCAAAGACAGATTTTTACTTGCCTTTAAACAGAAGTGACGAGCAAATGCCACGTAATCTATTCTAATGCTGGATCCTTATTTCCTACCGCTCCACTCACAGAGGGGCTGATCTCCCTACCATTCATTTGGGGAGGGGGATCACCTGGGACCACAGGCAGGTAAGGCAAGGCGGATTGCTCCTGCCTTCCTTCCTTTGCATCAGCAATATACTCAGGGGAGGGTGCCCAGGCTCCAAGTTCCAAACTCTGAAAATGCTGCAGGAAGGGTAACAAAGATGTGGGCGTGAACTGCTAGTTCTCTACTGGTTCTCGCGTGCAGCCTCGTGACTGAACACTTTTCTGTTCGTCCTCACCCTCCCAGGTGTCTGTGTGTGCCTACAAACGGGGACTTATGGAGAGGAAAAAGTGACAGCCTGTATCAGTGACGTGTGCCAGAGAGAAAGACAGGGACTAAGAGAGAGAGATGTACACTGAGCAAAGGCACAGACCACAGAAAGAACCAAAGGTGCTTCATAAACCTCCCGATGGGGAGCTGGTAGGACTGGGCGGTTCAAACAGTGATCTGGCCCAGGGCTGCCCATCAAGTCCCCTATTAATATGTCCACAAAGCAACACAGTGATATCAAAATAAACATTACATATTTAATATACCAACTGCAGTTCATGAGTTAGAAAACGGATGCTTGGAGTAAAAAGAAATAGCATGTAAATGTGACAGGAGGTAAGAAAAGCCAGCAAGCAGGAAAAGAAAAAGTGGAATAGGGGTGGGAAGGACAAAGGTCAAAAGAAAGAAGTGGGCAGACAGAGAGAGAGACACAGGAAATAAGAACAGGTCCTGGAAGAAGCAAATTATGTCACTGACACACCACTGCAAGAGACACCCAGATAGGAGAGGTCACCAAGGTTGAAAAGCACCATACAAGCTAGCTCCAGGGGCCAGAAAATGTAGAGATTACACAAATACAGTCCCTATTTCCCCTCCACACCCCACCACATGGTGTGGACACAGGAGAAGTGAAAGGGACAGAATAAGCACAGGCCCTAAGGATGCTCTGAATGCACAAGGCTGCAGGAGATAAAATTAGATAAAATAAAGCTTAAGCCAGCAATTTGAAAAGAAAAGCAATCAGTTGAATTAGGGAAAGGAATAGTCACAGGGCCCGGGTGGGGGAGGGTGGGGGGCGGGAGGGCAGGGAGGGTAAGCATGGCCAGCCTACGTACGCCACCCCCGCCCTCACGCGGCTTCTGGAAATAACACAGGCATCTCTGGGGGGCACACCAAAGGGCTGCTGGAACCCAGTGTACTTTCTCTGTAAACCCAAGTATCTGGAATTACCATGAAGAGGTGTCCAGATAGGCCTTCACACACAAGGAGCACAACCCAGCAAAGGGAGTTCTGCTCCTGGTTGTCCCAGGGTGACCAGTGTCCTCGGTGTCTACAGGAGCCTCACTTCCTCTACAAGAGCCGAACACATCTGCCACACTGAGTCTTTTCATTATTATTCCTCTGAAATGCATTGCCTGTGAGAATCCTATCATACCAGTAATTACTAACAACTCTGCTGTCATCATTAAGTGTTTAAAAATACAGCACACATCTCAGTGCCCAGCACATAGCTGGTGCCAAAAAATGGTTTGTCAGGTGTACAAAAGCTACTTTTAAAAGCTAGTCTGTGGTGGGGCGGTGGGGGGGGAGGGGGAGGGCAGTTTCACAGGGGGACAGTGGGGGGAGTACGGAGCAGCACTGACATCTAGTAACTATGCCCAAAATCTTGTCCTTCCACATTGAAGGAGATCAGCCAGCAGCTGGCAGCACAGACTCAGAGGCCCCAGTCCACAGCAGCCTCAGGTCCCCAGGGCAGCTGCCTCAGGCCCCTCATAACAAAGAGCAGGGGTACAGTCCCCACAACCTCAGGGACTCACAGGTCTGCCTGCAAGTGCAAACTTCTGAAGGTCAGCCCACCAGTACTTGCTTAATGAGGAAAATAGATAACCTGTACAAAGAAAAACTTTTCCCAAATGCTTACCTCACATGAGAGGACAGGAAAATGAGCTGTACAGACTATTTGATAGCAAATAACCTAAAAAAGAGTTTAAATACAAAATCCATTCCAAACTTTTTTTTTACCAGTCACCCAAATCTGTTGCCCTTTTGCCTCATGGCCCTCCTTCCACAGAAATAATTTTTAAATGTAAACCTGACCTACTTCTCAAAATGATTTAAGGTAATATGCAATAAAGGATATAGAAACAATAAGATTATCAAAATAAAAGTTTAAAAATCACATAAAAAATATATATATTTAAAAACTTGAACAACCCAGCAACTATAATCAAGCAATAAATTTAGCTCTGAGCCTCTTTGAAGCCAAGACAAAAAGGGAAACATGATGGGAAATGCAGATATAGTAACAGCTTGGAGAGCTATCTCAAAGTCACATGGCTAAGACATCAGAGGAAGTTGATCTAGTAAAGAGCCCGGGTCGAAGGGCAAGTTCTTGGTCTCATCTCAACTGTCCTTGCTAACTGGCAGTGCAGCTGTTGCCACGCCACCAGAACAAAAACCTCCTCAGAGCCCTAGAAGTTCAGGCAAAGTTCCAGACAAAAGGCCACGGGGCCTAGTTTCTGAGGTGGACGCTGAGTGTCACTATTTCCATTTCCATGATATGGCATACCAGGCTCAAAGCCCCACAGGCCCGTAACAGCAGGAAGTGACCAGAGTCGAAGCTTACCTACCGCCTTCCGGTCAGCATGCTCACCACCTCGCCAGTCCTCCTGGCTATAAAAGTACCTGCCTCAACAAACTTAAGAACATAAATCCAACAAATGTAAAGGGTTTTCAAAAAACAACTATAAAAACAACATAAAAGCAACTTACATGGAAAAGTCAATTCAACATCATCATCTCAAACTCTAACCAATGCTGATTATCTTCAAAATCAAGAGATGTGATAAAATTCTGGTGTTACCCAAAAGTGCTTAAAATTTCTTATCCTGTTTCATCTCTTCATTCCCTTCTCCTACCCTGAAACGCCCACTTTACATTTCTCTCGGATTTTTCCTCACCCCCTCAATACTGCCTCTTGGCGCCTCAGTCTACTTCTTGGCCCTACGGTGTGGTTGTGTCTATTGGGGACAGTACCTGAAACAGAGCGGCTGCTCCATACAGGACAATTACTATTGTAGTTAAAATCCCACATCCTCAGTCCGCTCCACATTCTCTCTCTGCCCTGATTATGTATCCCCAGATGTCCATGCAGGACACAAAGTAAGATACCAGTGACTTCTTGTGGCCTTAACTGCTTCCTAGGTGCTATTTAACACACTGTGTTATCCCAGGACTTGTGTTTCATAAATGTTACACCTGCAACTGGACATACATCATGAAACATGCCTTTGCAAAAATTCAGCAAACTTCAGTGTACAAACCTGAGCCTGATGACCCTCATCTCCCCTTGGCTACCAACCGTTAAGGTCTCCTACCTGTCACGTAAGCAAGCCTTCGGGAGAGCACTCGCTGAGTGCACAGACAGATGCAACCCCTGCCGCAGAGCAATAGAGGCCCGTTCAGATACTGTCACAGCTCCTGCCATGTGCCAAGCATGGGACATACATTCTCTCAAACTCTGCTACCATCCTGCAAGGAAAGCTTCATCACCCTTCTTTTATTTTATTTTTTTTAAAGATTTTGTTTACTTATTGGAGAGAGGGGAAGGGAGGGAGAAAGAGAGGGAGAGAAACATCACTCAGTTGCCTCCCACCCACCCCCAACCAGGGACCTGGCCTGCAACTCAGGCATGTGCCCTGACCGGGAATCGAACCAGTGACCTTTTGCTTTGCAGGATGATGCTCAACCCACTAAGCCACCCAGGTCAGGGCTCATCCTTCTTTTAAAAGGGAATAAAAGGAAGACCAGTCAGATGAACTAGCTCAAGATTACTAGCCTGGGATCTGCCTCTGATCTCAGTCCCCTAAGAAAACTGGCAGAGGAGCTGAGGCACAGAAACCAAAAGGGAAAAAAAAACGCAAAAATCCAAAAAGAATGAGTATGGGGGAAAGGATTCAAGGATGACAGGAAGGTACCTCTACAGAAAAACCTTACCACAGAATCTAAAAATAAAGGAAATAAGGCAATAATAATCCAGGAGGGGTCAGCCAGAGAAATCAAGATGCCAAATAATTTAATTTTGTTTCTTTTAGCCCAAATTCTCTGCTCTGACACTCATTATAACCTAAATTTTCTGCTTGTTGCAAGCACTTAATTTGCCATTGTGCAGTACAGAAATGTTTTTTAACTCCTGTGTCCCAACAGCTAAACCCTACCTGTGAATGAATGTTAAGTCAATAAATGAAATGCCTCCATCCTGTGTTACTTTCTAAAACCAGACTTGGGCTATATCTGCTGATACAAACCTTATCTTCTTAACTCAACTCAAAATGCATTATTCTTGAGGCTATATTACATCATACACATGCGCAAAATAGATCCTAAAGGGAAGGAAAAGGGGGCTTGAGCAGTTAGTTTGGGAAGGTTTCTTGAAAGAGGCCAGACTTGAAATAAACCTTTAAGAATGACTAGGATCTGGGTGGGCAGAGAGCAAGGAGGGACATTTTATTCTGGGGGAACAATTTGTGCAAATGTGGAAATGGTCCCAAGACCCTTTTAAAAGGATCTCCCAGAGGAACAAGTTGAGACTGCTATAAGAGGCAGCACTGGGGTCAGGCCCGTGGCCTCCAAGAACTTGCACTTCATCCCACAGGCATCCTGTGACTCAGCCAGGAACTGGAGACAACAGCAGGAGGGAGTAGACATCTGTCAATCAGAGATCACCAGATGGCTCCAAGCAACACTGTAGTTCCCTGCGTATAGGGGCCATAACTCACACACCTTCCCTGGACTCTTGGAAAGAAAACAAGGGAAATCACATGGGGACTTAACTCCCCCTGAGGTGCCATCCTCTAGATTGAAGGGGCTAAAGAGAAGCACAGTAAGTACTGCTGAAGACATTGTGTAGGATGTGTGTCTAAACACGTCATTCTGAAGACAGAGGTGTAGAGTTGGCATGCTTCCTAAAGCATCACATCACATGCCCAGAACTCTTCCATAACAATTCCTTTTCCCTGACCTTTTCCTGGATACAATATCACTATGGGAACTGGCATGGTTGCTTCCAATTCCCTCTCACCCACTGCTTACTTAACACAGATTTCTATTTCAGCAGAATTGACGGTTTGTTTTCTTCTAACTCCATTCTATACCGAATCACTGCTGAGTTAGACTGAACTTATATTCCTTCCTTTGAGAGAAAGTCTCTCCAAACAGAAACCATAGAGGCAACCCATAATGCCATCAATACATATGAAAAAATATTTTTATTTTATCTGTAGCTATGTGATCAACTTAATGCAAAATAATTCAACAGGTAAAAAACACTAGCTAACTTAGGATATGAGCTTTTATTTGGGAGACGTACAACCAAAAGAGGGTAGAAAGAGAAAAATGAGATTCAAATATTAACATACAATAAAATCTTATTAATTATATATTCCATAAATTACAAAGGAATGTCAATCAGATAATTCATTCCCTGAGCGATAAAAGAAATTTTGCTAATAAAATAAAAATTTTAGCAAAAGGGAGGGTTGAGTTGTTCATCACACTTAAGATAAAATATTTTCCAGCATCTTTGATGCATTACTTTGTACACAATACACTATTCTACAGACATCTCCCACATTAATAAGCAGAAATTCTTAGCTGATTGTTAAAACAATTCCACCATTTTAATCTAACAGCCATCACTCTATGCACTTAAAAGCAAAAAAACTAGAATCCTGCTTCTGATCAAGGTAGAGTAACTGGTACCAGACTACTTCTCATTTTATGAGACCAGCATAACACTGATACCAAAACCAGACAGACATTACAAAATAAAAAATAAAGACACAGTATCCTTCAGGAACATATGCAAAAATCCTTAATAAAATTAAAAAATTAAACCCAGTAAAGAGGGGTCTAGCCTGGAAATGACATTTGGTTTAAAAGTCAAAATTCATGGAATTTACCACATTAATAGAACAATGAGAAAACTTTATGATTACTTCAATACATGCAGAAAATGCATTTGACAAAATTTGATACCCTTTTATAATGAAAACTCTCAACAAACTTAGTAACAGAAGGAAACTTTCTCAACTCAAAGGACACTTATGCAAAACCTAACACTGTAGTCGATGTAAAACAATACATTTCCTTTCAGATGTCCATTCTCACCAGTTCCACATCAACACCATACTGGAGTCCTAGTCAATGCAATAAGGCAGGAAAAAATATATATACATACATACATACCTACATAAATATCAGTAAGCTATAAATAAAACTGTCTTTTATTCACAGAATAGTTGCATTCATAGAAACACCTAGAGAATCTTCAAAACAACTCCTAGAACTAATAAATAAAATTGATAAGGTAACAGGTACAAAGCGAGTATATAAAAATCAAGCATGTTTCTACATAAAAGCAATTAACAACTGCAAGATTCTTTTTTAAATTCCACTTGCAATGACATCAAAAACAAAATATTAGGGATAAACTTAATAAAATGTGTGTAAGACCTCTATATAAAAAACATTGCTGAGAGAAACCAGAAAAGATCTAAATAAATGGAGATATGATAAATTCAGTGATTGAAAGACTCAATATTGTTCAACTGTCCTTCTCCTCAAATTGACTTATAGATTTAATTTCATTTCAATCAAAATCCCAGAAAGCTGTTTTGTAGAAATTGACAGATTGACCCTAAAATCTATATAAAAATACAAAGGATTCAGAAGAGCCATGAGATTCTTGGGGGAGGGCAAGAGAGGAAGAACAAAAATTGAAGAACTTACACTATCTGATTTTAAGACAAACAATAAAGTTTCACTAATCAAAATAGTGTAGAAATGGCATAAAGATAGGTAAATAGATCAGTGGAAGAAAAAAGAAAGCCTATAAAGAGAACCAAATGTATATGGTCCATTGATTTTCAACAAGGGTGCCAAAGCAATTCAATGGAGATGGGGAAGTCTGTCAACATATGTTGCTGGAAAAACTGGATATCCATTGGGAGAAAAGAAAAAGAATAACCTTGACCCCTACCAAAATAATTTAAAAAGGGATCACAGACATAAATATGAAAACTAAAACTATACAGCTTCTAGAAAAAATCCCACAATATCTTTAAGAAACAATACCTTTGTTTCTTAGGACCTACAAAGTATTAATCACAAGACAAAAATTGAAAGTTGACTTCAAAATTAAAAATAATAAAACTACATTTTCCTTCAAATATTTATGATTCAAACTCAAGTCTTCTCTTTTAGTTAGTATTATAATTTAGTATGGTCTGGTTGTATATACTTGAGAACATTTCCAGGATGTCTAAGACCTCTGGAAAGAAATGAGGTCATTGCATAGATTATATTTAATATTATTCAACAATATTTCCAAATATAACTAAAACTCTAGCTTCTCCCATAAAAAGACTATAGTTGAACAAAATAGAGACTGGTTCTTCAGGATGTATTGAGTCAAAGAAAAGACAAGGGAAACATATCAAGAGAAGAGGGGGAACTTAGAAGACAAGGAATATAACTAATAAAGAAAAACAAATAGATCTCTTTCTATAAGGTCTTTTACAACCATTCACATTACATATGAGAGTATTATTCCAAGATCATGAATGAAGAGTTATACAGAATATAAGCTAACACATTCACTGACTCCATCATCACACAGTCATTCAAACGTTACCAATCACACATGAGGTTATATACCTGTTACACCCAAGCAGCCAGGACTCTCCAGTGTCTATGTGAAGGTGTCGAAGGTGGGGGAGGGAGAGTAAGATGTGGACTTCCAGAAGCTTCCAATTCCATGGAAGTCCTTTCTTAGGTGATATATGTCTTCCTTTGCCTTTATACTATCTCATTCCATGATGATTCTAGAACATCTTTTATTTCAGAATGTATTCTGTCCACCAATATAAATCAAGGTTTCTCAAAACCTTTTCAATCCAGGTGCATTCTCAAGCTAGCCTTGACTGCAGAAAAACCTGCGCTTTGGGCATTATATTGAATGAAAAAAGCTAAACACACAACAGCACATACTGTATGATCCCATTTATAATGCAGCTCATAAACAGGAAAACCTTAATTGATGCTAGAAGAATTCAAAATAGTGATTTCCTGGATGAGGGTCTGAGGGTGTGGGGGTTGGGAAGGGCATGAAGTAACGGGATGCTCTATACCTTGATCTGGGTGCTGGGTACATGGGTGTATAGATGTAAAAACTCGTTGAACTGCACCTTTCAGATTTGTGCACTCTATGGACTCACCATATGTACAGTACACCTTACAGACATTCGTCATTAATCTGTGCTCTGGCCTCAGGTGCTTTGTGTATTCTACTGCAGGAGGTGTCTTCAGAGAGACATCTGTGTACCTTTAAGACTAGAGTCTGGGTTAAGGCCTTGTTGTGTCTTCAAAGAATGCCTGTTACTGGTGTATTGTGAGCCTAGTAATCGGGCTTTAGTCTCAACCCTCAGTCAACTAGATGTTACTCATTCTAAAACGACCTAACAATTGATAAACCTACCCCAGATGATCTTGCTTTCACTGGGTCTTATGAACATTTCACAGATTAAACAAGAGGGCAACACAGACATTGCTTCTGCACGGTGCATTTGGTTGATCTGACCTACATTTTCAAATGTCTTGAAATAGAAGCTCACCCAAAAGACTTATATAAAAATTAATATAACATTAATAATGTCCTAACAATAGTCTGTTGGCTGCTGAGCACACTCAATTTTTCTCAAATAATTAATGCTGTTGTAATTATTATCCAGTATTGTAAATACTACGAGCGCCCAATGCTCTGAGCCATGTGGCTGGGAAGAAATGAGCCAAGTGTCAGCTAAGAGATTAAGAATTTAGCACTTAGCTCTTTTTCACAGGAGTCCAACCCCCTGAGACATCTTTACCTTTCCCAAGATAAATGACTTGGACCTCAGTGAGGCAAGCTTTTCAGGTTCTAATTAGGAAGCCGCTGACTATAACTCTGAAATGTTATAAACTTGACTTATTCCACACTGCACAAATTGAGCTAATTTGCTTTAATGGAAAGAGAGATTTGCAATTCAATCCTGATAAATCAGGCAAATGAATAAAGATAGAAGTAAAAAGACAATCTTATTTTTCACTAAATGAGCTCAAGGCTTCCTATCATGAAGGCCTGTGTAATATTGGCACTGCATTCGAATCTATCTGAAGTTATGGAAGATATCTAGCAAATTCAATGGATTATATTAGAAAGGCAAATCCCCTCTGTAGTGGCGGAAGGCTACAAAAGACTCTGGGGTATCTGAGAAGACCCCGGACCACAGGCCTTGCCCCACGATGCTCCAGCCACCATGCCTTTGGGTAAGTCATTGATAAATTTCGCTTATGTGAAGTGGGAATTGTGAGCATGAATACGAAGGTACCCGGTAACCTATGAAGTGCTATACTCTGTGAAGGCAGTGATGTTTGAGAGCTTTCTAACATCTCGCCCTCAATGAAGATGCATCTCTCAAACTCTGAGTAGCTAAGGGCAGCAGAAGAAAGATTTTCATAGACTGAGTCGTGATGCTGAAACAAACTGCAGAGAGATTATCTGGCAGTATGCCCTGTTCATGTGAAAAATCCAGAAATAACAACAGCCACCTGCCATGGACAGTTCACTATGTTCCAGGCACCGTGCTTTACCCATATCACTTCATTTATTTCTCACAACTCTAGGAGGTGGCTACTATTTTACAGATGAGGATCCTGAGGGTGAGTTACAAAGCCAAGATAAGATGTACACCCAGGTCTTTCTCCAAAATCTCTGAAATCTGCACCATTTCCCACTCTGCTATATGAACCTGAGAAAGATGAAAATGTGTTCATCTGGATAATGTGCCTAATCGGCACCTGCCATTGCACCAACTGTCATTAGTCAGCTCTATCTTTTGAGAATCTCAGAGTAACCTCCATGAAGATATCTAATATTAGAGTCAAGGTCCTCGTGTTCACTGAAATAAGTTCCCCACCCGAACCAGCAAGAATGATGTTCTCAAGGGAGGCGAGATTTGGTGTCTAAATCCACATGAGAGCAGATGCTGTACTCACAATGGAATAAATCCTGGGTGTGGCAGGTGGGAACACAGCCCCAGGTTCTTGGCCTGACACGGTTACCTTTTCTCAGCAGTCAATGCTTCAGTTTCTCTCCACTCTTAGCCAGGGGCTTAGGGTAGAGGTGGCTCCACCCTGGGCCAGGTGTGAAGCACAGGACTGGGGCTTAAGTCAGTGCTTCCCATGTCCCTGGCCACACAAGTTCAGAATGTGCACATGACCCAGCCTGACCCAATGAGAGGAAACAAGCCTGTCTGGTATGGCTGGGACAAAAACTCTCACCTCTTTTTTGCTGGAAAAAAGGTAGAAGGAGGCAGGCCTGAGAACTGCTGGCAGCCATCCTGCCATTACCAGGGGAGGGCTTGTCTGAGAACTTAGTCAACACACAGGAAGGGAGTCAGAAAGGGGAAAAGAAACCAGATCCTGACGACATCATTTGAGCCCCTCTGCCGAGACTCCGGGTTTATCTCTGGACTGATCAGTTATGAGATCCAGAAATTCCTCTCTGGCTTAATCCAGTCTGAGCTGGGTTTGGGCCCATTATGTGGACCCAAGGCGTCCTAAGATACTAGCTCACTAAAGGCCATCTGTCCTGTAGCGAACGGGGAGCTCCTTGCGGTCAGGGACTGAGTTTGCACTCCCTGTGTTCGTGTTCAGTGAATTAGGCTGATCCTTGGCACCCTCTGAGAGCTCCAAGCATATAGGGATTAAACAGGTCACCTCTAGGCTTTACAGAGCAAAGCAGAGAATAACCAACCTACAAAGCCCTGTACTGATCACTGGGTTCTAGTCCATCCTGCTGTGTTCCTACCGCCCCATGGCAAAGCGGCTGCGTTTCATATGGCCCACTGCCTACTCCTCATCCCCCAATCCGCTCCTCCCTAGGAAAGCAGTTTGGGAAGAAAACAGGAATGAGTCCATAACCTGATACAGCCCCTTTTTCATATTTAAGAAAAAAAGGATAACACTGAATTCTTTTCAAGATGTCCACAATACACAGAAATCACTTATTATAGAGCCTGAGTTCACTCATAATACCATGCTTCTTACTTCTGCCTTGAAGAGCTAAGCTGTGAGTCAAAGGCCAAATTAGTACAGAATCTATCCATGAGACCTTAGTACAGAATCTATCCATGGCTCACTACGGAGAAAAAAATCTGAGCACTAAACATACAGCCCAGAGTCACTGCTGACTCAAGTGAAGGTAAGACACAGACCAATCTCTCCTTTACTGCCTCCACAAGGAGTTTCAGAAACTTTTCTCCCCAAATGAAAACTTAAGTACACCCTCACTCACACTCTCTCACACACACACACACACACACACACACACACACACACACACAGGGAGGAGGGCAGGAGGGCAGGGAGCCGCTCTGTGGGCAGCAGGAGTTGGGAGGGCACAGTCCCACCCTCCTGGGCCTCTCTGCCCAGCTCCCAGGCACCTGAGGCACTGCCTCCAGAGGACCCCAAGGCCTGCCTTCGTATCCTTTCATTGCTTTTCAGAAGATTAGAAAATCAGGGAATAGCAGCAAATTAATGCATGGTTGAAATTCATGGCTCAAATGAGTGTTTAAAACCATTTCCATTTTCCTGGGCTGAAAAGGCCAGATATCCACAGGCTATGTGAAAATGAAAACAAAGGCAATGAGCCAAGTAATTCAGCCTGAAAACTTACTCTGCTCCAACCAAACTTAGGCCCTGGTAGAAGCTGAGCAAGGAAATAATTTAAATGAACCCAAAGAGAGTCTTCAAAGGCCAGGCAGACAGGTGCTCTGACCTGGTCACATGCCAGTCCAACCATCTTGACCCTAGAGCCCTGTCCCTCAAATGTTTCAACTTGTTTTAATATTTTCGTGCAGATCTTTGATAATCTGCGTTTCTCGTGCTAAACTGGTGCATATATTTATCTTGTGGTTTCATGTGCTGGCACAATAGTCCTTAAACTTGTCTTTGAAAAGAACTGTTTTCCGCCTCTGAAAGAGAAAGCAGAAAAGTTCCACTATTAAGCGAGATACTCTGTGTTTATGACATGGAATTCCTTCCCAATTCCCTGCCTGCCCGCTCACTGGTCTGGGAATCCTTCCCAGCAGGTCCCGTTGGACTACATCCACCCACTGCCCAATTCAGCAAAAAGTAGCCCTTCTCAGCACAAACGAACAAGTCCTCCAGTTCTTATAAAGCGCAAAGTCACATGGGCAACTGTCCCTGCTTTGGACAGAAAAATTATACCATCTCTTCTGGTCACCATTTCCAAATTAGAACTGACATAGGGAGAAGGAAACTCATACCTCAGAAACCCAACCAAAAGGGAGTTTTCCTGACAAAGAATAATTCCACAGATATTCACTAAATGAACATGCTGTGCCAGTCCCCATGTGGTGACAGAGAAAACACTGTCCTTGCCCTCAAGGCTCTTGCAGGCTGGTGGACAAGGCTGATGTCAAAAATAACAAGTCTGTTTCCCAACTACATCTTTAAGGTCAAGGACAGACCTCCCTGAAGAAATAGATCCTAGAGATAGGCTGGAGAGAAGGAATGAGAACAAACTCTGGGTGATCCTGCCTTAATTGAAAGGCTTCTTAATGCTTTCTAATGAAGAGAGCAGCAAAGGAGGACTTAAAGGCAAGACTTAGTGTGCAATATGGGTTAATGTCTGAGCCCAGGCAATGCCTCCAAGAAGCCATCTTGTTTGGTGGCGTGTTTGAAGTACCCATCCATTGTGCAAATGAAGATGTACAAGATGGCAGGTGGAGTGTGAATATGGCGAGGTACCATAGGACCTGGGTTCTCATCTCAGTTTTGCCCCTACTAACTTGCTGTGCACCTGGGCGAATCCCTTCTCTTTGGAATATTCCCTAGGCTAGCTTGGGACAACCATGGTGTCTCCCATGCTTGTACACAGCATCTCGTGGGGACCTTGGGATCAGCTGCTCACACAACCCTCAGGACTACAGGCATCTGAAATAAAGGTGACCCCCACCAGGGTGCCAAGCAGGACTAGGCCAAATCCGCCTTGTCACTGTCTCAGGACACCAAGGTTCCAACTCCTCATGCTTCCCTCCCCATGTCACTTGCAAATTCTTAGCACCAACTGCCTCTAAAGGGAAGTACCCACCCAAAAGGCCACCAATCAATGAAGCTACAACAACTAAACTCAAAAATTCTTCAACTTCTTTCCCTTGTCCCAATCAATTTATTCATTCATTTCTAGGAGTTAGACTTTCCAAGAAAGAACACACTCCTCTCAAGCACCTTTCAGCTCTATTCTTGCGAGTCACACCTACTGGCCAGGGTGAGGGAAGTCAGTGGTCTCATTACTGAAAACCAAGTCCAGAAACTACACCGTCCACCTAAGCTGAGTGGGGGCTTACCAAGAAACCCAGAGGCAGCTACAAAGACAGGGAGTCCCTGCGGCAGGCAGGTGAAGGGCATGCTGAATACAGGTCAAGGCTGAGTCCAGGGGCATGGGTAGCATGCCAGTGGGCAGAGGACACAAATCTCTTTAGGCAGCGCTGTCCAGATGTACTCATCACAATGATGGAACAGTTCCCTATGCATGCTGTCTCATATGGTGGACCTGAACAATGGAAATGAGGCTTGTGTAACTGAGGAACTGAATTTTAAATTCATTAAAATTAAGTACAGTTTAAGTTCCTGTAGCCACATATGACTAGTGACTACCATTCTGGACAGCTGTGCTGTAAGCAATTCTCTCATATAATGATCTAAAAGAAAGGACCCCTCTTTATTTATAAACAAATGAACCGTGTCAATTACATCTCAATAAAGCTGGAGGGCAGCAAATGAACTATGGGGAGGCAACTTAGCAGTCTCATCCATAAGCAGAGCAGAGTTTGGGGTCTGTGCACTTCAAGGGAAATAATGATGGTTCAGAGCTACAAACTCTCTTTCCCTACACACATAACCTAAATTCTCCATCTTCAGATACAGTGAGGAAAAATCCAAGATGCCCCAAGGTGAAAGTCAAGAGACGTGAACTCCAGTCCTGACTTTTTTGGCCTGTGACCTAGAGGAAGGCCCCTCCTCTCTGAACCACAGAGCCTCCCATCACTAGGGCAAGGCAGTTGAAACAGGCAACCTTGAAGGCCCTGTCCAACAATAAGATTCAAAGAATACGCCCTAGCCAGGTAGCTCAGTTGGTTAGAGCGTCGTCCTGGTGCCTCAAGGTTGCAGGTTCAATCTCCAGTCAGAGCACATACAAGAAACCAATGAATGCATAAATAAGTGGAACAAATCAATGTTTCTGTCTTTCTCTCTCTCCTCCTTCTCTTCTGCCTCCTTTCCCTCTCGCTCTCCCCCTTCCTCTTTCTCTAAAAAAGTCAATAAATAAAATTGTTTTAAAAAGATTCAAAGAATATACATGCCATTTCATCAAAATTAAAAATTTCTGTGCCCAAATGACACCACCAAGAAAATGAAAAGACAATCCACAAAAAGGGAGAACATGTTTACAAATCAAATATCTGATAAGGGACTGGTTATCCACAATATATAAAGAATTCTTATAACTCAGTAAAAAAAAAAACCAATGACACTATTTCTGAACAAGATGAAAAAATATGTAAGAATCTGAATGTATACACATAAAACACAATTAATAAACACAAAGCCTGTATATTAATAATAATTACCATGAGCAACTACTAAGTACCAGAAATTTTATTTAAAAGGTTTTTTATCCTTATAACAAAGATTTTATGGATAAAGAAATTGAAATTCAAGGTTACACAGCTAGTAAACAATGGAAAGACGATTCAAATGCTGGTCAGGATAACTTCAAAGTCAGCCTTCCCATGATGCTCTTCTTCATCATCGAGTGGTGGGGTTAAGTCTTATGAGTTAAAAGTTTATAAAACTCCTATTTTCATCTCAAGTCTCAGATTTAGACTTTATGTTCTCTAATGCATAATTTTTATGGCTTTTTAAAATTATGTGTTAGTTTGGGAATATGTGTAGTTAAAAAAGACTCTAATGAGAAAAATACCACGAAAATACTAAGACTCCAGAACTTTAAGTTTTGTTTCTACCTACAGACATATGCCCTAGATATATGTGTTTCATTTAAAGGGTTAAGTAAAGGAACATGAATAAAGGACCCATGGACAAAGGCAGTGGCGGGGCGGGGGTGGGCGGCAAAGGACTGAATATAGAGGTGGGGAGTGGGTAGGGCAGGGGAGTGTAATAGGGGAAATGGGGACAACTGTAATTGAACAATAAAAAATATATATCTATAAATAAAAATAAAACAAGTAGGAATTCCTTTTTCAGATTTAAAAAATAAAAACCCAAAATCAGAGACTGTTAAAATGAGCTCTTTCTCCCAAGAGGGAGCGAAACCTGCTTAAAGGCTCCTGTCAGTCACCAGTCTTTGCACAACAGCATGACCTCTGTTGTGTGAGTGCTGGCACTTCGTCATTTTTGGAGTCGCTATATGTCCTAGATCAAATATAATAAAAACAAACACAAGCATTCTCAATAATACAAGTAACCCAATTTTTAAATGGGCAAAGGTTATGAATAGACATTTCTCCAAAGAATGTATAAATGGCTAATAAAGCACATGAAAAGATATTAATATCACTAGTCATCAAGGAAATGCAAATCTACAGTGAGATACTACTTCACACCCACAGGATGGCCACAACCCAAAGACAGACAATAACATGGGTTAGCACATATGGAGAAACTGGAAACCTCCTTGTTCACTGCAAGTGGGAATGTAAAATAGTACAGCTGCTTTGGAAAACACTTTGGCAGTTCCTCAAGATGTTAAAGTTACCATACGACCCAGTGAATTCCACTCCTAGGTACCTACCATCCAAGAGAATTAAAAATATAAGTTCACACAAAACCTTGTACATAAATGTTTACAGCAGCAATATTCATAATAGCCAAAAAAAAGAAACAACCCAAATGTCCGTCAATTGACAAAAGGGGAAATAAAATGTGGTATATCCATAGAGTGGAATAATATGCAGCTGTAAAAAAAGAAATGAAATGTTGATACATTATACAGCATGGATAAATTCTGATAGCACCTTGCTAAGTGAAAGAAGCTAGGCATGATAGGTCACAAGTTGCATAATTTGACTTACACAATAGAAAAATCCATAGAGACAGAATGTAAATTAGAGGTTGCCTAGAGCTGAGGAGGTGGGGAGGAGGTTGCAGGGAAATAGGAAGTATGGCTAATGGGTAGGAGGTTTCTTTTCAGAATGATAAAAATGTTTTCAAATTGATTATGATGATGGCTACACAACTCTGAATATAGTAAAATTAAAAAAAAAAAAAAAAAAAACACTGAGCCATGGCTGGTGTAGCTCAGTAGACTGAGTGCTGGCCTGCAAACCAAAAGGTTGCTGGTTCGATTCCCAGTCAGGACACATGCCTATTTTGCTGGCCAGGTCCCAGGTTGGGTACCTGTGAGAGGCAACCGATCCATGTATCTCTAGTACATCAATGTTTCTCTCCCTCCTTTTTCCTCTTGCATGTTCCCAACTGTTTATAAAATTTATAAATAATAAATTTATTATTTTAAAATAATAAAAGGTGAAAGACAAATATCATATGATCTCACCTTTAAGTGGAACCTAATCAACAAAACAAGCAAGCAAAATATAACCAGAGATACTGAAATTAAGAACAATCTGACAGTAACCAGGGGGAGGTGGGAGAGTGTAATGAGGGGGAAAGGGAGGAAGGGTTTTCAGGAACAACTATAAAGGACACATGGAAAAAACCAAGGAGGGTAGAATCAGGAGAGGGAGGTGGGGGTGGCTGGGGTGGGAGGGAGTGATGGAGGGTAAATGCAGACAACTGTACTTGAACAATAATTTTAAAAAATTAAAATTAAAATAGATAAAAATTAAAATATTATTTTAAAATAAATATTTAAAATAAATAATAAAATCTTTTTTAAAACAATGAATTATATAAAGTGGTAGATTATATGCTATGTAAATTATACCTCAAAAGGCTATTTTTTAAAAAGAATGTATATGCCTTCTTCCCACCCAGTGAGTGGAGACCAATTAATTCTGTGATTTACTATTGCCCGCAGGTCCCAATGGCAGGTACCAGTGGCGATCATCTGAGCCTAGCTACTGAACACTGGCTTAAGTCAAAGATGCTTCACTTACAAACAAAGGGACTATTTTTAAAGCAGTCTTCGTTGTCTCGCACGGCTTCACGCATGGCGAGGGTGGTGTTCTCTTTGCTGTAGCTAAGATTAAAATGTCTAACATAACTGGGATCAAAAGTGAACTTTTTTTAAAGGCAAGAAAAAAATGCAGAAACTTATATTCTTCCAAGTCAAGCCCAAGGAGACCTACTGGGAACTGAAGTAATTCTGTCTACTCCTGTAAATCACTGAACAGCTGTGAACAATATAATTACATCTGTTCCAAGGACCCCCAAGCCCTGGCAAGGGTCAGGCACGTATCATCACTCCCCAGAACCCATGAGTGAGTCCCCTGACTCCAGAGCAGGAAACATGAAAACCTGCCTCACCGGGGGCCATGAAGGCCTTTAGCAACCAGGTGATGGTTGGGAGTGAAACATAGTACTCGACCACTCTCCTGGGGCCAAGCGGCTAAAGAGGAAAAACGCCTGGATGGAAGAATTGTTGGCACAAGACGAGTTTCAGACCAGATGAGACCGCAGACTTGGAGAAGTGTGACGGCATGACGGCAGAGCAGTTAGGCTGTTTTGTTTCATAAACACACCAGAATCGTACAAATAAGTGCTGTTCCCCTCAAACCAGTAAGCTTGGGAGGCCGGACACACAGTGCTGGTAACACTGCCATTCCTCAGAACATTTCGCAACACCTGCGGAGGACCTTCCTCAGACCTCATGACGCCTTCCTCTCAAAGATCCTCAAAAACAAGAGAGCTTGGTTCTTTGAAGATAGGTGTAATTTTCTTACAAATACCCAAGAATTTCTTTAAGAAAAGACTGGTGAATAAGGTCAGTGATCAACCTGGATCACCCCATTTTAGCCAGAAACAAAGCAAAATGAAAAGTAGAAATTAGCTCTGAAAGCAATTCTGAAGACAAGAGTTCCAACTTCGCTGGGATGAGGGTGCAGCCCCCACAACTAGTGTGAAGCGGGTGTTTTGTTTCAGTTGTGTAAGTTCTGATGTTTTCATGAAGCAATCACAGTCTCTCCCAAAGGGAGTTCCCCCACCCCAGGATTCCGCTCCTGGGCTGGAAAGAGAGACCATCAGGCTCACATTCGGCAAACAGTCAAAGCAATTACAGCACCCTCGGGTGCCTGATGTAGACACAGTGATGCTTCATCACACAATCAATCATTTACCTAACACCTGGTGCCAGGAGCAGAGGAGGACTTAAGGCAGAGGGAAGACTGGGTCCCTGCCCAGAGGAAGTTCACAGCCTTGTTGGAAATAAGAAACTAGCGTAAGATTAAACACAGGCAAGTCTGTGGTTCCGATGGCAGCCCTGCTTCCACCGCAGGGGGCTAGTCTATAGAGTTCCAGAGACCAGAACAGCGGATTTCACTGCCCAGCTCACCACGTGCGCAGGAAAGAGAGAATCACGCATCAGAGCCTCCAGCCTCCGAGGGCCCCCCAGCTTCAGGCTGGGGCTACATTCGTTATTCAGTGTTTTCATCACACAGAAAAGGAAGACAGGTTTAGGAACAGAGTGAAGATGTGATGTTAACTATGTTCTCTTCACACCTAAAACCAGGAAGCAGCCTTTTCTCGCCTAGAGGGCAGGCTGGGTCACAAGCCTTTGCATTACTAGGCAAAATCCATTGTCCTTTCCATTTCACACGCATGGTGAATTCCACAGGTCTCAAGGAGCTCAAGGAACAGGCAGGACTTCAAATAATGTCTGGTCTTTGAACATCAGCAAAGAGAGAAGGCCACCTCAAGCTTTAGAGCTGACTGGACTTTTCCATCCTTCTCTACCCCACCTCAGCCTCGCCCCAACTCCCCAAGCAGAGTCAACGTGGCCGCACTGACGGGCGGTGACTCTTCTCCTATGTGAGGGCCGTAAGTGGCGATGGCATCGCGGAATGACAAGAGCGCATCTGGGCTTCAGCCTTGAGCTGCTTTCTAAAGGGATCAGAGGGAAAGGTGAGTCTGAATCCTCAGAAGTTCCTGTTTAGCAGAGAGTAATAATAAGGATAATGCCTTACATGTGTATACTGCTTTCTAGGTTATAAAATACTTCCACACATACCCCATTTGACTTCTTACTCTGTTTTATGCCTGACGAAGTGGGGTTACAGAAGTGTGGTTACAGAGCAGGAACTCAAAGCCCGGTCCCTCAACACCGCATCTGCGTTCTTTCCACAGCCTGCCTCATGCACACAGCACGTGGCACTTGGCAAGAACGGGGCTGAAGCAGTGGAGAGCGTGATCACAGGCCTCACTTAGAATGTTACGGGTTTATTACCTCAGCAAAGAGTCTGAGGTAAGACTTGGTTAACACCTCTGAGCTTTATTTGCCTCACCTGCAAAATGGGTTCTAGTCATTACAACGTGACTTACTGTAAAGACCAGACAAGAAAACAGGTATAAGAGTTCAGCCTGGTGCCTGAAATCAAGGGCAGAAGGCTCAAGACACAGGCCCTACTAGTCCACTGTGCAGGGAACATTCTCCCATCTGAAACATCGGTGTGGCCTTGAATTCCAAGCCCACGAGCCCCCAGACTGTACTAGGTCTTTCTGAAGAATAGGAGCACAGGGCGCCCTGCTGCCAAAAATGCTGGCCTCAGCATTTCAACAAGACCAGCGGGCAGCCTCTCTACTTCAGCGCCACTCGCTGGGCGACCCAACCAGGCTCCCATACAGCCCTTTCCGCTGCCAGCAAGCCCTGAGCTGGGGGCAGTGACAAGGCCCCTGCTGAAGAAAAGGGGAGGGAAATGCTCCCCTTCCCGCCCTCACGGACTGGGCCACCATAAGGAAAAGGTGGGGGAGAGTCACTGGGCCAAGAAAGGCAACACGCATCAGAGAGAGAACACTGGGAAGTAACAGACCTGGCCTCTGTGTGTGACTTAACCAGCCCTCCAGCTCTCCAGTGGCAGGGGGCACAGGAACAGGAGGAAGTTACCCCAATGCTCGCATGCTGCTGAACCCTGACCTTTATGGGATGTAAAAGACTCTCTCTCTGTGACCATTCCTGACCAATTAAGTCGTGTCTTTTGATCTCACTCACATGTTATTGTACTGACTCCTCACAAAGATTCCATGCTAATGGTGAGACAAGTATTATTTTCCCTACTTTACAAATGAGAAAACTAAGGCCACGGGAGGTAAGGTAATTTGTTCAGTCACAGAGCTAGCTAGCAGCAAATCTGGAATCCAAATCCAAATCTATGTCCTCCAAAGTCTCTCCTAAAGACAGGATAATACAGGCTGAAAAGGAGGGAGTCAGATCAGGGCAGGTCCTAAAAGCCTGGAAAAGTGACAATGTGTAAGAAAATTAAGGGTAGAGCATTTGGGGTTCACAGAGGGTTCCCTTACAGAATCACTTGTAATCCCCTCAGCAATGTGAGGTAAGTGTTAGCACTGTCTCTTCCATCTCACAGGTGAGGAAAATGAGGTCGAACCACAGGGCAGAGAAGAACCAACCGTGACCTGGGTTCTAGTGAGTTTCGTTCTGGCAAGTCACATCCCATCTGTGAGCCTGTCTCCCACCCGATCAGCATGCAGAGAGGACACCGTGAGGCCCAGGCACACAGTGTGGCAGGAAGGGCCCAAGAGGTCTGCATGCCACCTTAGCCACTTCCTGGCTATTTGATGGGTAACTCTTTTTACAGCCCCACGCTCAGCTGCCTCCTCACTAAAATGTGAGCAGTGCTCGCAAGTGGCTGTGAGAATGAAATCGGACATGACAATGGAAGCACCACCAGGTGCTACTGATGACTGTCATTGTTCCAATTCTAAGAATCGCCCACTCCCCCTTCCTGAGAGCACAGCCATCAGGCCAGAACTCCCGACACCTGCTTTGCTCCTTCGCGCTTGTGTCCTTTCCTCTACTGAGTAACATTTAAATAAGAGGTGGTCAGGGGCCCCTACCTGGGCTGAGCACGAACAAGACACGGTGGTCAGATGGAGTCCCTAGTAGCAGAGGAAGGAGTCTGTAGAGACACCACTCACAGGAGGGTGTGGAGCCCTGGATCTTCCTCCCCGCCTCAAAGATAACTCACGGGGTAGAAGCAGACTTCAGTTTTCCCAGCTGTGACAGAATCACTTCCTGGCCAAACCAGCCCCTTGTCTCTCCTCAGTGCTCCAAGGGAAACAAACAACCTTTTACTGTTGTCTAAGTGAAGATGGGGTATGGTCCAGGTCCTCCTATGACCAGCAGGATAACTTTCGAAACCAGGTTCACTGACACCCTTCATAATCACTACCATCTGAGGCTATTCAGCATGACAGATGGAATGGGACAGCCTGGTGAAAGCATCTTCCACAGAATAGCTTTGGAAAACAAACCCCTAACCCAGTACAGCATCCAGGACACTTTCCTGGTATGGCTGGAGGGGTCCAACCCTCATTCTGCTCCCCTCACTGGGTTGGGAACAAGCTGGTAAGTCTTCTGAGCCCCAGTTTCTCCATCTGAAAAGATGAGGACTGAAGACTTCCAGCCAAGATGGAGGTGTAGGTAGACTCACTTTGCCTCCTCACACAACCAAAAGAAGGAAAACAACAAATTTAAAAACAAAAAATAACCTGAACTGCCAGAAAATTGAACTGTAGAAAAGTCCAACAGCCAAGGAGTTAAAGAATAAACATTCATCCAGACCAGTAGGAGGGACGGAGATAGGCAGCTAGGGTGGAAAGGACTCGCAGCAGGTGGCAGCTGGAGGACTGGGGCAGGCGAGGCAGTGGCTGGCAGAGCAGGCTGTCCCACAGTTGTGTGTAGATAACCAGGAGGAACACTTGGGGAGCAAGACAGACCACACAACCCAGGGTTCCACTGCAGGGAAATAAAGCCTCAAAACCTCTGAAAAAAAATCTTTGGGGGTTGAAACAGAAGGAAAAACTCCCAGCCTCACAGGAGAATTCACTGTAGAGATCCACGGGGTCCTGGAATGTACATAAAACCACCCACCTGGGAATTAGCACCAGAAGGGCCCAATTTGCTTGTGAGTAGCAGAGGAAGTGACTGAAAGCAGGCAGAGAGCTAAGCAAGCGCCATTGTTCCCTCTCATACCCTTCCCTGACCTATAGTGCTACAACCCAACAACATGGGTTACCCCACCCTGGCGAATACATAAGGCTCTACCCTTTACTACTAACAGGCGCACAGAGACAAAAAAATATGGCCCAAATGAAAGAACAAATCAAAGCTCCAGAAAAAATACAACTAAGCAATGAGAGATAGCCAACCTATCAGATGCAGAGTTCAAAACACTGGCAATCAGGATGGTCACAGAAATGGTTGAGTATGGTTGCAAAACAGAGGAAAAAGTGAAGGCTATGAAAGGTGAAAAAAAGGAAAATATACAGAGAACCAACAGTTAAGGGAAGGAAACCAGGACTCAAATCAATGGTTTGGGGCAGAAGGAAGAAGTAAACATTCAACCAGAACAGAATGAAAAAAAAAAAATTCAAAAAAATGAGGAAAGGCTTAGGAAACTCCGGGACAACTTGTAATGTTACAACATCTGAATCACAGGGGTGCCAGAAGGAAATGAGGAAGGGCAAGAAATTGAAAACTTATTTGAACAAATAATGAAGGAGAACTTCCCTGATCTGGCAAAGGAAACAGACTTCCACGAAGTCCAGGAAGCTCAGAGAGTCCCAAAGAAGTTGGACCCAACGAAGCACACACCAAGGCACACCATCATTACATTACCCGAGATTAGAGAATCTTAAAAGCAGAAAGAGAAAAAGAAACAGTTACCTACAAAGGAGTTCCCATAAGACTATCAGCTGATTTCTCCAAAGAAACCTTGCAGGCAAGAAGAGGCTGGAAAGAAGTATTCAAAGTCATTAAAGGCAAGGACCTACTCCAAGAATACTCTATCCAGCAAAGCTATCATTTAGGTGGAAGGGCAGATAAAGTGCTTCCCAGGTAAGGTCAAGTTAAAGGAGTTCATCATCACCAAGCCCTTATTATAGGAAATATTAAAGGAACTTACCTAAGAAAAAGATCAAAAATATGAAAAGTAAAATGACAACAAACTCACAATTATCAACAACCAAATCTAAAAAAACAAACGAACTAAGCAAACAACTAGAACAGGAACAGAATCACAGAAATAGAGGTCACATGGAAGGTTATCAGTGGGGAGAGAGAGGGGGGAGAATGGGGGAAAAGGTACAGGGTATAAGAAGCATAAATGGAAGGTACAAAAAAGAGGTTAAGAATGGTGTAGGAAAATGGAGAAGTCGAAGAACTTATATGTACGACCCATGGACACGAACTAAGAGGGGCGGGTAGAATGCTGGTGGGAAGAGGGGTGGAGGGGAATAAAGGGTAGGAAAATATGGGACAACTTTAATAGCATAATCAATAAAATATAGTTTTTAAAAATGAGGACTGCAGCCCCTACCTCCCAGACTGTGCTGAGACTCGAGGACACGGCCCCCTGGAGCACGGTAACAGTAAGAGCCCACACCGCTCGTGGTTTCCAGGAGGCAGGGCTTGGACTGACCCCCTCCCCCCCCCTGCTGCTTTATTTCCTATTTTACGGAAAAGGCCCAGACGGGGCAAGGAACAGCAGCTTGCCCCGTCGCAGGCAGCTCGTGGCAGAGCTGGGGACTGAACCTATAACCCTACCCACGTGTCCCTACAACTGACTAGCACGCAGCCCAAACCTGTGACCCACCCCACAACAGTCCCTGCATTGTCCCTTCACCAGGCAACACTTTTCAAGGAATTAAAGTGCTGTAAAATCGACTTAATGCCCAAATTTAAACTTCTCTATCCATTCCCATTTTAACTGGATGATTCAGAAGGCGCTTCGGAAGATTCCCCAGGGGGCCGCAGAGTTGTTAAAAACCTCCACCCTGATTCTCTCCAACCATGAACGCCACCCAAGCCTGGAAATGCTTCTGGCTGGGGGAAATGAGGACGTGTGGAAAGCTTGCAGGCCACCCCCAAACCCAAGTTCCAAGCTCTAACCAAACCCTGGAACTGAACGAAACCCTGCCCAGAGAAACCCACCTGAGGTTCTGCCGACTGCTCTCAGGTTCTCTGCACTGGCTTTGCCTCCCTCTGCTCAGAGTTTAGATGAGCCTTGACTGCCCTTCTCGGCCTCGTGGTGGAGTGGGAGCTCTTAAATCCCACAGCCCAGCTGTGACTCTGGCCCTACCAATCTCCAGTCCTCATGGCCCCGTGCAAGCACTTCAGCCACTCCCAACCTTGTTTCCTCACCTGTAAAAGGAGGTCATTAGTCATTTCTTCTTGGGGAGTTTTTGGTGAGGATTAAATGAGAATCAAAGGAGATTATATACACAAAGCCCACATAGCTCAGTAGATGTCAGTCAAGAGCTAGTAACAAAGGCAATTATCTCCGCCTCCAGTTATGGTCAACAAGACGGGATTCCAGCTACACTAAAACTAAAACCAGGTAACTGAGAACAGAGAGAGACCTGCTGTGTTTGCCTACCAGCTCTGCTGACTCCCTCCTGCCCTTCCACATCCAGTGCCCTGACACTTTCCATAAAATGAGGCTGTCTACAGCCAAAGGATTTCTGCATGCTGGTATACATAAAGGAATAAGAATAACTTATGAAGTTAAATGGGGGAGGGGCATGATCAAAACTACCTTTTGGAAGATAACAAAAAAAAAATTGAGGATAATAAAAAGCTGACTGAATGTCCAGCTTGCTCTGCAGAGACATTATTTGGTCACGTGATTTTCTAAATGTCACGACTGCCCCAGGCATTCTCAGACCCTGCCCGAGCCAGACCGGGGAGCGCCTGGCGTCAGCCAGATTCGCAGTGTAACTGGAGTGGGAAGGAAACGGACTGAAGTCAGAAGCCTAAGTTCCCACTTGGCTCTCCTTTCACTGTGTCACCTCACCCTGGTCAAGTCACCTGCTGAATGTGAAGAAGGAACGCACCTACCTGAGGGTCTCTGAGAGCCTTTCCCATCCCAGCCCCACCGGGTCTTCGACTCACATTCCGCACCGTTCCAGGTAAGCCAGGACCAGCCCCCAGCCCACTATCTGCCCCCGCTGGCTCCTGCACTGATCAGCGTGTTCAGTGGGCCGGTCTAAACACACCAAAGTTTCCTCCACCTTGATCACACTAGCTCCACCCCATGTGGCTTTCTAGAAGAAGATTAAACACCTCTTACCAAATTCCTGTTGGGGGTCACCACTTCCCCATGTTCTGAGTTAGAACTTTAGATGTTTTAGTTGCACTCCCACCAAATAATTCTGAAAAGAGCTTTAAATAGAGTCGTCATTAATTTATATTTTAGTATTAGTAATTCGGAATTTGTGAAAGCCCAAAGACAAGTTCACTTCTGTACTACCATGAAAAAAGGACTACGGGGCTAATACTGGTATGCAAGGGCCGCACTTCACCCATTTAGCCATTCACGCTTTTCTGTACAACTTAGAAGCAGTCATTCAAATATAAACAGTGTTTCATGAGACCCCATTGTTATCTATTTACTGAAGAACTCAAGGAAATCTTCTTTTAAAAATACTGGTCACTTCCCTTGTTTACATTAGAGTAAAATAGTAGTATCTTCAAAAAAAGAGGGGTTTAGGGGGAGGGTTGTTTGTAGTAATTCAAACTCTCTTTTTGTATTCTGACTTAAACCAAGTCAGCAGAGCAAGCAAATGTGTTTAATGGGCTACATTTTACACATAATAAACATGCAAAAAAGTACCTTACGTATAATTAAATGATAGCTGTGTTTACCTACTCTTTTTCAATCTTCCCAGCTTTAGTCCTCTGCTAACTTGCATAACCGAAAGACAAAGCTCTGGCAGAGTGGAGACATGCCTTCGTCACACCACAGTTTAGTGCAGTGCCCAGCCCCACGGAAGCTGTGAATCCAGCGACCCTCTGCTGGCAGGCTTTTCCGACTCTAGCAAAAGCACAGCTCACCATGGCCGTTGATACAACAGACCTGGTACATGGACCCGTGCTCTAGACTCCTGCTGGGACTTGGTCCCTGGAAGTGCTTCCTTGAATGAATGTGGCTGCTTCCCCTTGTTGAGAGGATAAAAGTCATGCAAGTGAGAATGTGCTTCCTTTTCCAGCCACTGCTGGAAACCCTAACAGCCAAGTTGGTGCCCAGGTGTTAATAATGGTTCCCCTGGAGCACGTGGGCAAGTCTCCTTCGTTTTGATTCCCAAGTGCCCCTTCATTCAACCTCTTCCATTTTCTAAGCCGCCTCAGAGCTTTTGGAATTACAATAATACCACAATAATAGCGAGATTTTACTGTGTGGAGAGAAAATAATTAATAATCAAAGAACACGGGACAGGGGAAACATACCAGATTAGATATTTTTCCCCAATTAAAAGGAACATAAAGGCAGTACTCATCTTGGAATTAAACTGTAGCAACCAAACATTCCAAAACTGACTCAATTTTTGTAATGGGAACTAATTTACCTATTAGCTACCAAGAATGAATGTTTCACTTTAAAATAACCACAGTACCAGGCTAGCTGGCGCGGCTAATTTGGTTGGAGAGTTGTCCCATAATTCCGAAAGGTCATGGGTTCAATTCCCAGTTCGGGCATATACTCAGGTTGTGGGTTTGATTGCCAGGTTGGGGCATACAAGAAGGCAACCAATCGATGTTTATCTCTCACATCATTTTTTTTCTCTCTTTCTCTCTCCCCCTCTCTCCCCCTTCCTCCCTCTCTAAAAAGCAATAAAAAAATGTCTTCGGGTGAGGAAATAAACAAACAAACAAATAACAAAACCATAACGGGTGGCAACCAAAGTCAGGCGAAGAACAATAAGCTTTGGTGCCTTTCATCTGGGTCTGTGGCTCCGAAGAGATTACAAATCTAGTGTTAGGGGTCTGTGGACGTTCTGTTCTGACCAGATCCTCCGGATGCCTCCCAAACACCCAAGAGAGAGGCTGTCCCCTGCCCTCAAGATTTCCTTTCCCACAGCCTAACAGAAAGAACAAATGCGGCCCCTCATTAGCCCTGAGTGAGCATAATCTTACAGAGAGGTGCAAGTGGGAGCTTAAACTGATCCAGGCTTAGTGCAGGGCAATATGTGTGGAAATAAAAAATGCACTATCCTCCCACCCAGAGAGTTTACTTCTACATATTTATCCCAGAAAAATGTTCACTTGCGTGCAGAGAGAAGCACAGGCCAGGCTTTCGATGGAGCATTACTTGAAATAGGAAAACTTTAGGAACTACCCTAAACGTTCATCGGAAAGAGAAGAACTAAGCCATTATCCATTCACACATGGAATATTCTACAGCAACTAAGAAGTTGTTAGATCTCTACCTACAGATACGGAAAGGTCTGGAAGACTAAGTGAGGAAAAGAAAGCAATTTAATGCATGTGTTAGGCACCCACTGGTGTAAAACTGACAATACCCAAACTGCATAGGTATATACTTAAAAATACACAGCTTATATACACATACACTGTGAAAAGCAGTTCTGAAAGGATCACACTCAAGTGACTACTGTGACTAGAATGAGCTAGGCAGGTAAAAGGGAACTGTCACTTTATCTGTATTGTTTTCATTGTTTACAATAACGTGTCCATGTATTACTTGTGTAAATTCTGGGTGATGATTTACTACAAGAATGAAAAATATGGAAAACAAAGCAGGCTGTCTCTGACCCCGCATTGTGGGTTTTCGCGGAAGGAAAGGGCGGCGTGCAGGGCGAGCTGCAGCAGCTCTGCTCGGCACTCGGGGCGACGGGCCTGGTGCGCTCTGCACAGCACGTCTCAATAAATATTTGCTGAATGATGGTGCCTGGACTTCCTTTCTTATAAACAAGCTAAAGCTCTACAAAAATATTTGGGAGTCTACATAGTGCTAGGCTTCCCCATGGCCACAGGAAAAAGAGGCAGAGTGAGCCCCTCTGAAGATGAATGAAGCAGAAAAAGGTGAGCCCCTCCCCTGGTCTGAGTGGCCAGGCACAGCTGACCAAGCGCACCTCCTTTCCGTGCCCCCAGGCTGGGGCCACCTGCCACCCACATTCTCCCTGAGCCATCTGCAGCCTGCCGTCCCTCCCTCAGATCAGCCCCCTATTCCCTCCAGCCTGACCCTCTCATTCACTTATTCAACAATTTCAACAGATGTCCTATGATTTCTAAAATTACCACTCAGACAGTAGGGAGGAAAAAAATTAGCAAAAATCACTGCTTTGAGGCTCTGGAGAAGAAAGTCATTTTCCCCAGTCTGGGCAGTGTCTGGGGCTCTGTTTAGTTAAAAGCACCAGAGGAAGGATTCATCCTACAAGGTTGGTGTCAAAAACACCCCTCCCAACATCCATCCACCCACACTTTTCCCCAGCTCTTACACACACTCACAGAAAGAGAGAGACAGACAGACACAGAGACAGAGAGAGGCAGATAGCACACAGAACTGACCACCGAAGGCAACTCCCCCTTCGTCTCCATCTTCCGTTGTTCTCAGTGCTCCCTCCCCACTGCCCACTGCCCGCTTTGCTTGCCCAGCCGCACTCCCTGCAAGACCCCCAGCTGTGAGAACACCAGTCTCACATCAATTAAAAGGGGAAGACAGCTTCTGGCACTTTCCTTATTTCACTCACAGGGGCAGAAGAGGGCCTGAGCGATACGGCCTATCCTGCTGATGGCAGAGAGCCCCAGGAGTCTGAACAGGGTAGGAGGCAGAAGTAGGAATGTTAGCATCTATTCCTGGAAGGCCTGCCAGCCCCCCACCCACACTCCGCAGGGCAGAGACGCCCACCAGCTCCCTCCCCTGACAGCATCACCCACACAACAGCAACACCCAACGCCGGCAGTCCCGGGCGCCCAAGCACCAGGACTCTGGAGCCTCTTCGATTTCTGTAGGGCCTCTTCGATCTCCTTTGGCGAGGAGCCGCTCGGCCTGTGCTGCGGTGCCCCTACCACCATCGCCAGCATTTAATAGAGAGACAGCAGTGTCTCTACTCCTGGGCACGTGGCCCCCTCTGTAGCAGGTACTTCTCACATTCTGCAGACAGTGAAAAATGAAACAAATACTGGTGGGAAGGATTAAAAAGTAAAGTACCCACAAGTCTGCTACAGGGGTCCCTTGTTTTCCACACAGTCCTTTTTTAAACATGGAACTCAAGCTATGGTTAAGAAAGGAATGAGTCTCCCCACAGAGGCTCCACTGAAGGGGCTGAGGGGACACCCATTTCAGGTAGTGTGTGAGGGGGACTCGCTGCAGGCCGGTGGGGCTCTGTGGCCGAGATGGAGGGCTGGGTGCAGGGTGGGGCCCTGACGCCCGCTCCAAGCCTCCTTCCAGCTGAGTCTGACATGACTTCTATGCCCTTGGACTTTTCAGTTACCTGATTTAATAAATTACACACACATACATATTTTTTTTTGCAACTAAGCCAACTTGAGTTGCATTTCTGAAACTTGTAATCCAACCAGTTCTGGCTAATATAGCAATATAACCAATAGCCTCACTCTAAGACAGTCTCATTTTTAAAGGGTCTGAGCAGGGAAGTCCTAGTGTGTAAGGTGTGAGTACAAAACTGAGATAGACTTTTTTAACAAATAACCCAAAAAGTGAGGACCCTTTTGGAATTCTTAGTCTTAAGGAATGTTAACAGTAGCAAATATGAATTCTTTAAGGGTTGGATTTGAGTTTTGAAAAACTGTCAATACTCGAGTGAAGTCTGTTCCATTAAATATCAAGCTAGGAAACTTGCTCTTTGTCAAAACTAGGTGAGACTACAAAAGAGATGTGATTATTTGATCAACACATAAGCTGGCTCACATTTTACGATTCGGAAACCAGCTCTGGGTAAGGTGCACAGCACACACCCACCCACTCTGGGCAGGCTGCTGCCCTCCCTCCGCCCGCCGCCACGCGACACGTGAGACTCACACACCCACCCAAGTGCAGCCAGTCACGCACAAATGGCTCAAACACAGCACTGGACACACAGGCCAGCCTATGACTTAGGGATTCCAAAAGCATTGAGTACTGTCTTTCGTCTCTCCTGCTTCACACGTAAAGAGTTAGGCAAACTCTAACAGGTGGTTCCTGAGATTCCTGTTACTATTGGATAACGAAAGTCAGTCTCTTTGGCAAACATTAATCATTAGCCAATTGTTGAAAATTAACTTCTGATCCATGCAGGCATACCAGGGAGCCCTCATTCGGTCGCTCGTTTATATATTCACTCACTCCACACGCATTTCCTGGCGTGCCTCTTGTGCGCCAGGCAGAGTTAAGTTCACGAATCAGTCTCCTGCCTCAGCCTCTGGGAACTCAGAATGCTACTTTCATTCAGGGTCATTCAACTATGTGGCCAACGAGCCAGGCTGCCAGACCCCAGAGCCCGTGTACAGAAACACCGCACATCAACCCATTTCCCAGAGCAGCTATAAAATCAGGTGGAAACGGACTAACATCTACAAAGAGAGTTTACCATGCTTACGGGAGCGCAGAGGGAAAGTGAGTACAGACACTTAGGCGGTGGGGTGGGAGGGGGGAGAGGACAGGGATCAGAGAAGGCTGAACAGCAGAGGCAGCTCATGAGCTGTCCTGGAAGAGCAGACAGAACCTAGGCACGCAAAAAACAAGAGCACGCAATCCAAACAGACAGCAGAGCAAAGGCACAGTGTAGATGAGGCACAGAACTAATACCCACCTTATAGGTTGAGCGCAACAAAGCAAGTGATGAAATTATGTTTCCGGAATTGCAATTCGCACCACTCCCTACGTGCAAAAACTGTGACATGATGAAAATATATGACCATGCAGATCCAACGAACTCATTTTAAGCCCAGGAAACACTGTACACTGGGATCTCAGCCATGGAGGAGAGAATGCAATCAAAGCAGACTATCCCACGGTTCCCCTGGCCGTTGTGGAGCACCTGGTCCCGCTGACAACTGTCCACTGCCAACATTGGTTCCCAAAGACGCTCCTACCTGAGCTCTGCTACTCCAAGCCAGAGCACAGAACATTCTAGACTTCGCAGGTCTGACACTAGAAAGATAGCCTGAGGGCTCCTCCAGCCAGAGGCACACAAGGGGGTCACAAGACCCTA
Source organism: Micronycteris hirsuta (assembly GCA_004026765.1). Taxonomy (NCBI): domain Eukaryota; kingdom Metazoa; phylum Chordata; class Mammalia; order Chiroptera; family Phyllostomidae; genus Micronycteris; species Micronycteris hirsuta. The sequence goes on along the minus strand of PVJI01006493.1, from coordinate 47,169 downwards.
AGCTTTTCAGGAATATATGCTTATAACGTCGCACCCACCCCCAGTCAAGGACGTCCAAGGAATCCACAGAGGGACCTGCCACCTGAGAAAACCCTGAACATGGCTCCGAGGAAAGCCCAGGGGAGGTGCTTCTCCTCAGAGAGCCATTCACTTGGCGGTCATCAACAACACACACTTACTGGACATCATTACACACTACCGGGCCAGGCACTGCCTGCTAGGGACTGAAAATGATGCACTATAAATTGCATTCTGAAGGTAAAGATTAGATGTGCATATAAACAAACAAAATATAGGGTATTTTATACATAAAGTGCCACGAGAGAGGTTCAGATAAGAGTGTTATTTCAGACCAGGGTCAGAAAAGAACTCACGGAAGAGACACAATTTGGGGTGACTTCTGAGCAGCTATAGGGACAAGGACACATGAAGAAAGACTAGTAGGGCTGAAGAGGCACTGCAGATGGAGAAAGCAGGAAAAGCCAGCATGTGGACAAGTGTAGGGGAAGGTGTTTAGGAACTTACGGTAGACAGATGGGTGGGGCTGTGAAGGAGAGGAATATAGGATAAACGAAAAAAGGTCGGAGAGACCAAAGAGGAGCTCGCCATAGGGTCTGGCCTTCCCCGCCTTGGGCAGTGGGTAGCCACCGAAGCCTCGGGATCACTTATCCAATGAAAGTCATCCAGCGAAAGTGTGTATGGAAAGGAAGGGGGAGACATGAAGGACGCTGTGAAGGCAAAACGTCAACATGCTAAAAGGAAACAAACTGGCCTCAACAAGATGAGAAAATGGGCAGAAAAGGGGCCAAAGATGTCGTGAAGGTTCTGGCGGCGTTCCCCCAGACTTCAGTGAGCACCTGGTAGGAGCCAGGTACTTGGCTGGTCGAGGGCCTTGCCTCCCATGGGCGCAGCCATTAGCAGACCTCAGGGAAGGTGTGAGTGGCCGATCAGCGTCCCTATTTTGGACAGTTGTCATCTGAGGCATTCAGCACCACAGAGAAATGGGTGGTAGCCTGGGCTTGGGGCAAGTACCAGTAACAGGCTGCAGAGACTGAAAATTGTTCAGCCGTGTCAGTTTGCTTATGAGAAACTCTAGTTTGGGGAGCAAAACAAAGTGTTTTTCAGCACAGTGAAGTACAATATTGCCATCATCCCCACCCCAACACTCCATAAAGAAGAGCGAAGAAGAAAATTAAGTCAATGATACACATTTTCAGTAAGTGGAACTGAGGAAGGACTGCTGCCGACTGAGCTGACAGGGGCGTTACTGTGGGAACTGAGCTGCACCGTCTCCATGGCGTCGGCCTCACTAGTTCCCCGCAAGTCCACAAATGTGAAGCTGCATAGAAACTTGAGATTGTTTATATATTTTCTAAAACTCTAACCCTGGGAAAACTTGCTGCCCCCAAGGTAGTTTCTAAATCCCCAGAGCTGGCTGAGTTACACACAACCCAGACCAAACACACACTGTACCGATGGGGATATTTCTCGTCCAACAAAAATAATCGTTTCACTACAAACAACCTGTAACAGGCAGAAACACCTTCCACAAAGCTGGCCCTGGATTTTACTCTAAGTGCTCGCTCAACATACACATTTCCCACAGAGCTATGAGGCGGAGAAAACCAGGAGCTCCCTGATGGGTACGGCTTTGCAACCCACACCGGTCTCTGCCCTTTGTTCTGCCATTCACATTAACCGAAAGGTATTTACTACAGATGAAAAATAAGCTTCGTTCAGCTGCCTCTAAACCAATCCCAAAAATAGAGCAATCACTTTGGTACAAATTGGGTCAAATGTATTAAAAAAAAGCCCCGCTCCCTGGTGGGAGGACTGCCATGGCATGGGACCTTGCTAAAAGTCAGGGGGGGAAATCCACAGAGCCCTTCCCTTCCCACAGTGGGAAAGGAAGTATTTAAAGAGTCAGGCAGAGAAAAAACTCATCTGACCACGTGACCATCCAAGCGAACACGAGACAAACTCGAATGCTATGAGTTTCAGAATCCTAAGAGGTCAAAGGAATACATGTTGGTTTTTAGAAAGGCCTGCCAAAGGAACACACTGCCTCCTCCCTTCCAAAGACCAGCGTTTAAGAATCGTCAAGCAGGATAAACTGGGGAGGGGCAGCCAGGGAGCGATCTCTCCATCTCCTGCATTTTATTTCCTCCCTCAGCAGGCAATCTCCCAGTCCAACCGCTCACAGAGCAGCGCGCCAGGCTTCCCAGGGAAAGCGCGGGACCTGAACCGGCTACACACGCAGCACATTAATTATTCCACTGACTTGAATGAATCTGCGTTTCTGAAAGGTGTTTATTTTCTAAGTTTGTTTAATCGTGTTCTCTTGAGCTACAAAAAAAAAACAACAACAAACTGGGTCACCATCCATGTAGTTAAATTTGGTAACGAGGCTGACACCATCTGTGGCCTAGACAGTTGATGACCTATCCCCACCAATGGGGGCTTTTCACTACTTCTGCTTTTCCTTTAAAATGATCATCTACTGTCACTATCTACAATGAAAGCAGAAGCTATTTAAAATATCCAAAGTTACACGAATCTTCTTTAGCAGAGTATAAATATGTACTAACAGTGTGTATATGTATATCCAACTCCCATTTACAATTGAATTTCCAATAGCAACATCCACATATTTTGAACTATCTAGAAATCAGACGAGAAACTCTGAAGATGAATAGACATCATGTTACATCTGAAACATGTTGCATATTTTAAGTGTCACAGGAAATCCTGTACATAAATCACGTGGGCTAACATTGCGATAGCATAATTTCAGTGCATCCTCAGAAGCCAGGAGAGCACTCCCCACACTAGTTCTGCCTTTCCAACACTCGGTGAAGAACACCCAGCCCTGCCAAAGCATAGCTTCGCCACACGAAACCAAAACAAATGGAACTAGCTGAATGAGGAAAAAGTCAAACAATGGAGAGAGTTTCCTGTTATCCAGCATTGGCCCCTCCTCCATCTGCCTTTCTGCTCGGCCTCCAATTATTAAGGATTGATCCTGCAAGGATGCTGCAGCTCCAGAAAAATCCTGAAACGGTTTCTGAATCATGGAGGAAAGACTACGGAACGTCAGAGGAAAAAACCATCCTCGTGATCTTCTCATCCCACCCCCTCCATTGACAGGCAATGCAGAAAGGGTACAGGAAGGGCCCCCAGGACAGCCAGTCGACAGTCCAGTGGGACAAGCTCCTCACCCCACTCAGGTGCTCATCAGTGCTTTAAAAAGAAAAAAAAACTAGATCAACCTTTCCCAAATGAAGTTCCATGAAACACTGGTTCCATGATGTGTTCTGTCAAAAAAATGTTTAAAGAATGCATGACCAATTACTTTTAAGGACTAGCTGAGTTAAACAAAATGAAATGGTTTTTTAACTACAGCCCTTCCTGGAGTTTTTATTTGAGCTAATGTGCATTATAAAATCTTTAAGCAGGCAGTAAAATATGTGGAAGTATCCCAATTTATTTAACCATGGAATCATTTTATCTCGGGGCACTTCATAGGAATAGGAGTTAAGAACTACAATACTATCCTGTGTGCATCTCCAAACTGTGCTCCATGCAGTCTATTTGCTTTGTTGTATTCCACTTCTCTGAAAATTAATAGTTCATAGACAAAATCTGTAATTCTCTACTTACCAGAAAAATTGACCAAAGTACCCACCACTCCCAAATAACACTGGATTTAAAAAAAAAAAAAAAAAAAGCTAATGCTGTCAGGAAAAGAATGGCAGACAAAAAAAAAGCTTATATAGAGAGGAAAATTATTTTAAAATCTGCTACAAACCTCTTCCATAAAACATTCTATATTTGTACAAGATTCATAACTTTAAACACTTTTGTTCAGTATAAATTTGAGAATACAGGTAACAAAATTAAAAGAAAAGAAAAAAATATTGTTGCAAAGCTCCAGGAAACATCACACGCACAGCTGTAAACTCTAACGGCCCGGAAAGCCAGCGCCCAGTTTCAGTGAGCAGGCAAAGGACAGCCACACGTCGGGACAAGCAGGGACTCCGAGGACACTTACCAAGTTATGATTTGTTGAATTAGAATCATCTTCAGGGAATGGGATGTAAATAGCTAAGGCCACACAATTGGCAAAAATAGCCAATAATATAAATATGTCAAATGGTCTGAAAAAATTAGTTAAGGTTTATATATGTATATATACACACACACACACGTGTATGTCATACAAACACAAACCATCTCTCCCACCATGCTCCCAATCACACCACTTCTGAATCACTTTTAAAATGAAAATTATATATACAAATCTGTTTTCAGCTGACTCTTGTGACGACTAGGTTTCCAGCAGAAGTCATCTCAGTGGTCACCTCACAGTCGATGTCCTATCAGATGACCTCTGCCTGTCCTTCTGTTCCAAGTTTCACATTACACTCATTCTTCTGCAGCTCATTTTATATTAAAACCTGAAAGTGCATCCAGTCAGGGCACTGTGTGAACCAGGTTTCTGCTTCTTTTAGTTTTAAAACCAACAACGGCCTTCTAAAGCTAAAATTCCTGGCTGTCTGTTTCTCTCCTGACTCAAAGAGAAGTCATCACAAGACAGATGTCTTCCACAAGTCCTTGCCTCCATGTGTTGGAGCCCCTTTCCCAGGGGCCGCTGTCGGCTGGGTCGGTCTGAATCTCTTGTCTGGACTGGGGTAGGCCAGGTCACCAGGACCTTCTCCATTCTCCCTGCGACTGTCTCATGGCCTGTTCTGATTTCTCAACTGCTGTAATAAGCAAGCCAGGCTTCAACTCCCTCCTCTGCTTCCTTGACTAATCAATGATTACCACTGCTTCAGACTAGAGCTGGACAGGAGCTCAGTTTATTATGTGCTGTTACTGCATTCACTTTGTAATACATTAAAAGCCATAAGAAATCAGCATTAGGCACTTCCAAAGTACAGTTTAACAATTCTAAATCCCAGGGGTCTGTCTAGAAGAATCACTGGGATCAGCTTTCAACAGATACTTGTTTAAACATTCTGGTGTTATTAAGAGACGTTGTCAAAACTGGCAACACAAAGTTTGACATCTGCCAAAATGACTGTTTTCCTTCTTTTGGTTTCCAGCCCTTCTAAACGTGAGGTTTTGTGAGCACCAACCTAACCTAATCCACAATCCAGGGCTTGATCTTCCAACGATGTTTCTCCCATACGGTAATCCATGAAAGGCAAGGCCACTGGTTTAACTAAACACCTCGGAGTCCTAAAGCTTTGCAGATATGAATAGATCCTTCTCTAATCATTCTGATATCCTTCTGAGAAATCTGAAAATGCTAAAGGAAATAAAAACCCCTTGCCTCTCTGGGGATACCTTGAGTTTCATTCAACCTCAGCCCCTTGAAGAGTTTCCACACTCGTGGAAGTAAGGACATGGATGATCTTATTCCCTTAGTGATGTTGATGGGTTAATTTTTAAAGCCAATTTGCTTTCATTCATGTTTATTCTCTTATCTAGCATTATGAAATCTCTTATCTAGGGACCCAACTTTAAGACAGTCCACCTTAAGATCTCAGAATCTCCTTTTTTATTTTTCTCTTTAGTTGTTCCTACTGGAATTTAAAAATCCAATTGCCCCATGTTACTCTACACAGAAACATGCTGTCTCTCCCTTCCCCCGTACCGCTATTCTTTCTCTTTGATTTCCCAATACTTACAGGATAGCCCAGCAAATCTGAGAAATATTGCCACTGTTCAGGAAGACCAAGCGTATTTTTTTCTTCATAGTGGTCCAGTTTCAGTCTCCAGGTATTACTGGATCTTATCTCACTGCCACAAGATTTTCACAAGCCAAGCAGAACAGAGTTAATAGGTTGGGTCCTAAAAATTCCTTCTAATAAGGCAAACACTCCTCATTCCCCCAAAATGCAGGATGCTCTCTGCCTTTCCTCTGTGCAAAAACAAACTCGGCTCTCACTCCCCCTGAGCTAACTGGGCCTGGCACAGCTGGCTTTGGGAGGATTTCTATAACCTGCTCCCTGAACTAGAAGGAAACTGTTATTTGAAAAAACAAACAAACAGATCACATATTGTTTAAGGATCTATTCTACCAACTGTCGCACTTGTAGGCAGGCTCCTCCTTGCCTTGGCAGCCACATCCCCTAATTCCTGTACACACGTGTCTGGCAGTGCAGAAGAGGGAGTCGGCAGTGTGATCCGGGAAGTCTCTCCACGCACATAAACTGCTATGTACAGATTACCGTCGCAAAGAGAAACAGCACCAGGCCTCTTGCCTCACTCCACATGAAACGATTGACTCTACCAAGAGGTCTCTGCTTACTCAGAGTCACAGCAAGCCAGCAAAGAGGAGATCTTTTTGGCCAAGGGCTACCACTGCTCCTGACCCTAGCGATGCCACTGAGGCACATGCTCTTTACCTCCCTCCCTCCTGGGCCAACACAGTGTTCATTTTCAGACTAGAAAAGAATTTAAAGAGAAAACACATCCACGGTACCCAGCTATGTGAGAGACACCATAACTCCCTCTAGAGAGGAGACATCTGTTCAAAAAGGAAAGGAATATGAAAACCCCTCCAATCCTATCTTTGTATTTGGCTGCTCTCTCCAAACCCTTTCAGGACAGTTACCTCATTTTAACTCGTGTCCATGAGCACAGAAAGTAGATGGTTAAGACAAAGGGCATAGAAACAGCGGCCTGGCTAGGTACTCAAATTGTACGAGGGCTTCTGCTCCACCTTCCAGCCGGTTGCCAACATCCTCCTTTTTCAGTGCAGCCCCCCATCTAGGCGTGGTGCAGGAACCCTTGGGTGCACACTCCTTCCTATAGTTAGGAACTGCTCTAAGGCCCTTTCAGCCCTAAACATACTTCTGGGGAAAGGAAATGTTGAGTTTTACCCTGGCCAATGAATCAACTAATTAGAAAGCCATTTGCATAGAAAGAAGACCTCCGTTAACCTTTTCTGAAGGGTGGCAATAATGGGAGCCCAGCCTCCAGATTTGGGGAAAGGGATGGACAGGCAAAGCACCCTAATTTTCCAAGATCTGAGACATAACAACCACCCTGGGCATTTGAAGTTCAGTTTTTAAAAATAAAAAGGAGACACTCAGAAATGTAACTCCAGTCCAAGGACACAGAATTTTTTTTATAAAAGCAGCAACTGCAAACCCTCCACTGAGACGGCTGTTCTCTAGCTATGTGTGCTCAGCAAAGGGGCGACATGACCCCTCCCTTCACACGCTCCCTTGCGCTCACAGTTCAAAAGCCTTTTTGGAACTTGTCAGAGGAAATTCCAGAAAGTCATAGCATTGGTGAGCAAAGGGCTCCCTCCCTGCGAAGGAAGCTCATGTCTGCAGTCACCTGAACAGTCAGAATCACCAAGTGCCAGAGCTGGAAGCAATCTAAGCACTAACTGGAGTTTCAGAAGCAAATTCCAAACAGCAAAATGAGAAGATCCCATTAAAGGTTAAAAATGTTTGTGTTTGAGGTTTTTTGTGGTTGCTGTTGTTATGTTTTGTTTCAATTTGTTTTGTTTTGTTTTTGCCGCAGCTGGAGTGGCTCAGTGAGTTGAGCACAGGCCTGTGAACCGAAAGGTCGTGGGTTTGATTCCCAGTCAGGGCTGCAGGCTGTGTGTCCCCAGTTGTGGGTGTGCAAGAGGCTGCTGATCAATGTGAACATCGATGTTTCTCTCCCCCTCTTCCTCCCTTTCTTTCTAAAAATAAACAAATAAAATCTCTTTAAAACTGTATTTTCGTGTATTTAAACTCTCATTCGGTCTTTTTTGAAATCAGCATACCTTAGTCGCAACAGGTTCAATGCATACCACTGCCCAAAAACAATGGTGGATTTAAAAGAACCATCTAATGCCAAATGACCAAAAGTGAGTTTCATGTTTTAATTATCTTCCACTTTGAAGTGTCAGGATATCACTCCCACCCCACACTACCACCACTACACACACTCACACACACACAGTAGGTTAAACATGCTCACAGAGCCAGCCCTAGCCCCCTGAGGAGATAGGACGGTGTATACAATGAAACCCTTTGCACGCAGCTTCTGTTTCTCCTGTTCCAGAGACTGCTACCACTTTTAAGTGCCATTTCAGAACGCAAATCCTTTTAAAGAACAGATGGTGAAAGAAAATGAGAAAGACTTCCCCCGAAAAAGGATACTTCCATTCCACTATACTTATGCAGGCTCTTCGGATGGGGTTGTTGAGTGATAAACAGAAAAGGGCGCGGGCAGGTCGGCTGTTGGACGAGTTACCCTGTTTTTTGCTCTTGGAATATTGCTGACGTTTTCTTTGGGAAAGAGATCCTACAGGTGGGGGTGCGGAGGTGCTCATAGTTTGGGCAGCCTTGGCCTGTCTAGCAGCATCGATTGCAGCTTGCCAGGATAGGACGGTTTGCTTGGAGCTATTCTGCTGAGAAGTTGGTCCTTCCCCAGAAAGAGAAAGCCTGGTGCCTCTTGCATAGTTTGCCTCTGGGGAGAAAGAAAAAAAAGAAGAATTTAGTGTCAGAAAAAAGCAAAGATTGTCTCCCATTAGGGAACCATCCCCACGATTCCATTTTGACCCTCATGTCCTATTTTTCGGAAGCAGGGGTTTTGGTCGGCCAGAGCAGCAGAAGTCCCAGCACTCTGCCCTAAGTGTCACTCACAGAGGACCTGGCTGCATGACACCCGGTGGGGTCAGTACCTCTCCATGTCCGTGAATTCACAAGGAGTCTTTTGGGGCATTTCTTCAGACAAACTAAGGTCATCCCCACATTTATCCCACACCTTTCCTTTCTTAAAACCCACGTATCTCCAATGAGTTAATAGATAGGTGATAACAGCTTGTCTCCAAAATAACGACCACCATCACACAAAAAAGTGCCAATAATTCAATAGTCACTCATTTTCAGAGTGTCGCTCCAACATCTTCCCACAGTCACAAATGCATTTTTCAGCATGGAAAAAAAACCCTCCACTGGCACCAGGGCAATACCAAAGCCCCACAACAAATATCTAGATTATGCACTGACACTTCCTGCAAATGAAAATTCATGATGGTTAGGACTCATTTCCTCCACAGGCTTCTGAAAACAGAAAACATCTTTAAAGCTTTTTTGCATTTTAAATTGCAGCCACATCAGCCAAGCCAGCATCCAGAGAAACGACAAGGCAGGCAGCCTGCACCCCTGCACCTAGGATAGACGCGCTGGATTATGGAGGGGGCCTGAAGGCCTAAACTGGAATCATCTCAGTGCAGGCTGTCATCCCAGTTCACAAGGGCAAAACCTGAAGATGTGCAAAGCACCCTGTGGCTTTGGGCCAGGCCACCACCTAAGCTAGTCTCCCCAGCACCTGCCTGCCTTGGGTCATAGCCTTCTTACTGAGACAGAAGTCAAAGTGAGAGTAGTGGCAGACATAGAGGGACGGGACGTTTGCAAAACCAATTCCTACTGAGTCAAGAACAAGGAAAAGTCAAAGCAAGCACAGGTCTGCCTGCTCAGCAGCCAGCCTGGGAAGGAGACCCCGGGGGCGGGCAGCAGACGGTACCGGTCTGGAAAGGTGTCAGGCCAAGCCTTCCCTTGGGGAGTGCTCACCTAGGAAGTCTGCAAGACCGCGGGAGTTGGGGTGGGGGGGCGCCGGGGACCTCCAAGGAGGATGGAGAAGGGCTAGCCAGGAGCTGGTCCAGCCTCCCCCGCCCCAGCCGACGGCGTGGTAGCTGCACGTGGTGCCCGGGCCCAGGCTGGGGAGGAGAGACCAACAGCAGCAGCGACTCCCCGGACATTGCTAGGTTACCGACGTGTGCACAGCGGCGCTGGGAGCGGGAATACGAGCTCCACCCGACCCCTAGCCAGCGACTCTGAGACCCAGCCTCCCTCTCGAGGGGAGAGGTGTGCTTCGCCCATGGGCGGGAAGGGTAAACCCCGCAATCCTAGAATTTTCAGGATGCCACCAGAGCCCTTCTTCCTAGTCAACCAGGGGCGGGCAAGCAGGGGAAGGCGAGAAGAGGCTGGAAAGGGGGCTCGGGCTGAAGACTAACAGCCACCCCCTTCCACCGCTCGCTCGCGTTGGAGGAAAGTTGAGCCCGAGGACACTGAACCCGAATCACCTTGGCTCGCAGCCCCTCCGGCTGCACAGCACTCCCCCGACTCCGCGGCCGCCCCCACCCCACAAACGCAGAATTAACTCTGACATTCAAGGCCTGAAGGAGAGAAAGGAGTGGCTGTCACGCATATCCCCTTTCTGTAGAAGACACCGAGCTAGAAACACCCTCTCCAACCCCCTCAGCCCACCCCGAGCATCGCAGGCGGGAGGGGCGAGAACGAAGCGGGGTGGGAAGGCGAGGACCACGGAAAGGGTTAGATTTGGCAGCGGGTGCCCAGGCTCTGGCTGCTCACCGTTCGCGTGGTCCGCTTGCTGCTGCCGTTGATGCTGCATTTTTTTCATCATCATCATCATCATCATCCACGAACATTTATTGAGCGCCTATTGTGTGCAGGGCACTGTTCGGGGCGTAGGGGCAGGGGGGCGGGTAAGGGGGTTACCGATAGATCGGAGCCACAGTCCCAGCCCTTATTCTCGCTTCAGCAGGGGGTGGGGAGGGACGGGGACTGACAACAGAAAATAAGGATAATTTATAAAAACCGCTCGCCACCCACGCTCCCTCTTTTTCAAAAATGGAGCAAAATAAACTTTTTTAAAAAAATAAGATCAGATGTATATATTATCTTAATAATATATACATGTAATTTTTTGCTGCAAAGGAGAATTGGCTTGGTCCCTCCTCTAGCGGAGGGACGCCGCGGTGATGCTGGCCCGGCCGCCGGGGCCGCTCCGAGCGCCCCGCATGCCCGCCGCCCGCCGCGGTGCCCGGTGCCCGGTGCCCGCCGCCGCAGCCGACCACGCCGCCGCTGGCTCGGGACCGCGGGCAGCCCGAGCTCACATCCGGGGACGGAGGCGCTCGGTCGCTCGCTCCGCGCCTGCCTGCCGCGCCGCGCCGCACGCCGGTTCGCCCTGGCGACGCTGCGCGCCCGCCGGCGCCGTCCCCCTCCCTCCCCCCGCCCGCCCCGAGCCTCCCACGGGCCACGCCGCGCTCCGGCGGCCGGCTGCCCGGCCCGGGAATCTCCCCGCACGCCCCGAGCGGTTGGGGGTGGCCGCCGCCTGGGACTCAGAGTGCTGCCGCTCCGGCCTGGCTAGGATGACCCGCGGGCGCCAAAGGGTTAAGCGCGCTCCAGCCGCGGGCCGCCTGCTTAACCCCCTCTTCGCCGCAGAGTGTTTGCCCCTTTCCGCCCCCCACCCCCAAAGACGCGGGCGGGGCCTGCAGATCTCGCGGATGCGGTGTGCGGATTAACCGCTCCGCCCCCTGCATTTCTTCGAGGCGGGGGATAGATCGCTTAGGCTTCCGCGGCCCGACTCGGTTCTCCGTGGGCGTCCTCCCCTCTGCACACCTGGAGGAGGCCCCGCCCCCTGGAAGCACAGGTGCCAGCGGGTTGTCGACGCTCCGGTGTGGAGGGGCTCTTTGGTTCCCTTAGGGCTCCCGAGCCGGGCTAGCACCCCACTTTCTTCAGGCCCTTTCTGGTTGCGAGGAGGGGGATGGGAGAGCCAGGCCCTCTGGAAAACACGCACTGCCCCAGGTAACAGCACCTTTAGGTCTAACCCGGTCTCCAGCGCGTACCGCCTCCCCCGCCCTGCGCTGGGTCTGGCATCGCTGTGGGCTCTAGGCGCTTTGGGGCGGGGGGTAGCATATTTTCCTCCCCCTCCTCCTCTCTCCCTCCCTTTCTCTACATCCCCCCACCTCCCCATATGCATTTGGAGGCAGGTACAGGGAAATAAAAGCTTGTGTTGCTTAAAGGAATAGGTGGTGCTGCTGAAACTGCTGACTCCGTGTGGGAGCTGAGCGGAGTAGTTATTTTATGGTACCTCCACTATCTCATGGGGGGGATGGGGGGTGCAAGCTGCAGCTCCTGTCTAGAGGGGGGAAATACTGTGTCTAAAGGATGACTGATATTTCTCATTTAGTGTAGTGCTGGTTGTTGGAGAAGGGCGACTGCTCTGTTACTTCACAAGATTCGATTTATTTGCTTTTGTTCAGATCTGCATGTTCCTGCTGCGTTTTAGAACGTTTGAGAACAGCGTCTTTAAAGCAAAAGGCTCAGCATGAAATAAGAAATTAAGGGAAGGTGCTCTGTGACCGAAGAAGGCACGCTGGGCATCCTCAATTGTTGGGGGCCATCTCGGGAGAGAGAGTGGGGGCCAAACAAAAGACTCTCCGGGAGCCTTCCTGGAAGAGGTATCTGGACTAGAAGGATGGAAACAAGCAGGATTCTTGACTATTTTTTTTTCCTTTGTTTTGGTGAGGAGGAAAGGTGGGGAAGAGCCCTGTGGCCTAGCAGTAATAATACAAAGCTGATCTGGGCCACCTCACCCAAGTCTGCTTCTGAGCCCCTTTCTTTTCAAAGGACTTGCAATCCACCTGACCCCTGAGTAGATGTACAGAATTCACAAGTACACCTGTCATTTTCAGAACTCTAGGTCTAAAGCTTTGCCTCTTGAGATCTAGTCTGCAAAATGCCCCCCTAATATTTGCTCACAGTTCAGTTCAGTTCGGTTCAGCCGGCGTTCTAGACCTGTTACGGACAGGGTCTGGGCTAGGTGTTGTCAGGACAAATCTATGGCGTGGCCACTCCTGCAAGGACATACAACCTAGTAAAGGAAGAAAACTGTGTGTACACCCCTAATACTATGCAGAACATAGAGTGTGCAGCAGGTATGAAGAATGCTATGCAATCATCAAAAAGGTTGATTATAACTGGGGGAATCTCAGACATTTCACAGAAGAGATGACATTTTCACTGGTTTTTAAAAACTGATGGGGACAGGGATGACTAGGTGGAGGACAGGGCAGTTTCAGGGCAGTGAAGCTATTCTGTGTGATACTGTAATGGTGGATGTAGGACATTATGCATTTGTCAAAACCCACAGAAGTGTACAGCACAGTGAACCCTCATGAAAACTATGCACATTAGTCAGTAATAACGCATCAACATTGGTTCATCAGTTGTAACAATGCATTTCACTAATGCAAGGTGTTAATAAGAGGAGAAACTGTTGTCAGAGGGAATATATGGGAACTTTGTTACTTTCTGTACAATTTTTCTGTAAACCCAAAATTGCTCTAAAAAAATTAAGTGGCTGATTTTATAGAGCATAGATGGGGTGTGAAGTGAAGACCACCTGGGCAGGGGGAGGAGGGCTGGGGTGGGCACAAAGAGCCGATGGGGGAAGCTTTGCTGGCTTGCTAAGACCAGTTTATCTTCTCTGTGCTAGGAGCCTGTGCTTTTGTTTTTGTTTTTTAAATTTTTATTTATTTATTTTTAGAGAAAGGGGAAGGGAGGAATAAAGAGAGGGTGAGAAATATTGATGACATACAAGAGGAACATCAATTGGTTGCCTCTCTTAAGCTCCCCAACCAGACCAAACGGGGAACCAGGACCAAATCCACGACCCAGGCTTGGGCCCTGACTGGGAATCGACCAGTGGGGACCTTTCACTTCCCTGAAGGATGCCCAACCCACTGAGCCACACCCCTCAGGACCAGGAGCCCGTTTTTAAGATGAGAAGTGACATGATGAAATTGTGACTTAGATCTCCAGGTTCTACACTTTAGATCTTAGTAAGTTTGTGTAACTAGAATATTTAACATTTTTCCATCCCAGCTTCTGAGTCTCATCTTTGCAATGTCTCCAGTAAGCTTTTTCTTAGGGCCTTGACTCAGTCCAGCTCTGAATGCTTTGGCCCATTAAGTAATTTAAATATTTATATTTTGATAATATGGTGAATTACTGAGTAAAGAAGTAATAGCTAATATTTTTAAAGATGTCCTACGTGCCAGGCACTGGTATCGCTATTATATTTTATATGTAGTAGAGGCTATGAGACAGGTAATGTTAATACCTTCATTTTGCAGATAACAAAACCAAGACAGTAAGGAGTTAAGTAACTTGCCCCAAACCACACACAATTATTTAGTGGCTGACACAATAAGACGTGAGGAAAGGCTAGGAAAAAAGATAGCAGCTCTAAATCAGCCACATGTGATAAGGCCCCATTATGTCACAAACACAATATTGTGGAGTTCTAATCCTCACGCCTTGGTATATAGAACACACCTGTTTAAAGGCACCAAGGTGGCATTCTAGACGTGGTTACCTGTATTCATTTTTTTAAAAACCTTTCTGTAACGTAGCTCAGAGCCTCACCACCTCACATCCCTGGATCATCAACTAGATGCCCCATCTTCATTCCTCCTCCCACAAAAGCCCAGCTTGTGCTAAAAAAAAACCATGTCACTTCCTGAACCAGAAAAAAACAAAAAGGCGATGGAGTGCAGGGGTAGGGGGCTGGTTCCTTCTTCCTTCCACGTCCAATCTAAGCTCCGCTAACTAGTTCCCAACGTTATCATTTCGCACCACTCACCTTCACTGCGGTCAGCAGTCTCCTCATTAGGCTGTGGACATGCTGTGCTCATTTCTGACTCTCTGCCCTAGCTCATGTTTGTTCGCTGACCTGAAATCCTGCCTTGCTGACCTCTAACTAAACCTTCCCTACTGAACAAGTCTCTGACAAGTCCCTGCCTCCTCCCAGAAGCCATCTCTGATTTCTCTAGTCACTGCAAAGAAACATGTGCCGCACCCCCACCCCACCTCCCCTTCCTCAAAGGCCTATAGCACCTAGTTATTCCTTGAATTACTTACCTTCTTGTTTCTTGCTTGATTGTTATTTGACTATAAAACCTGTCTCCCCGACTATAGTGTAGGGTCTTCAGCAAAGATCACCTCTGTAGCCCCCTCCCTCCACTGCCAAGTGTTCTGCTTCCCTTAGGCACTACATGCTCTGATCAGTCTGCACAGCATCATAAAAGCCCACAGATCTCACTAGAAATTGTTAGTTAATATTTACAAAAATCCCATAAAGTTTATGGCAGGACACTTGGCCCTTTGATGTTAAAAAATATAAACAGGGAAAATTGGGTCTTTTGCACTCCAGGAATTCTAGCTAAAACAAATAAATAGATCCTGAGGCTATGCAGAAGATACCCACAAACTGTGAACTTTGGTCTGAATGAGTCCACCCTCGGGCCCTGCGCTCAGAGGACAGCACTGACCCACTAACCACCAGACAGGTGGGTAAAGAGGGTGGGAATGTGTTCCAGGTAGAGGAACGGCTGGCACAAAGTCAGGCACGGAAGTCCAGAACGTGCAGACATCAGGAACTAGGAGGTCAGGCTGGGACCCGGGGGCCCTTCGGACACCGTGGCGATCAGTGAGACCACAAAGGCAGGACGGAGTGGGACGGTGGAAGGTCCCCGATACCTGCCTCGCCGTGGATGTTGTCCTCTAGACCAGCAGTCCTCACGCTGTTGGGTCTCAGGACCCCTTTAACCTCTTTAAAAAAGTATGGTAGGCCCCGAATTGCTTTTGCTTGCTATGTAAGTTTTTTAACTGATATTTACCATATTCAAAGTTCAAACTGGGAACATTTGAAAAATCATCCATAATTCACTTTAAAATAGTAATAAGCCCATTAATGTTAACATATTTTTTTAAAGTAGGTAACTAAATTTTCCAAAACTAAATAATGAGAAAAATGGCATTCTTTTACATTTCCACAAATCTCTTTACTGTCTGGCTGCGCGGAAGGCAGCTGGATTCTTTTAACTTCTTCAATATACAGTCTGTAGTGATAGAATGATTGGGTTGAAATTGTGAAGGTTGTCCAGCCTCACACATTTGGAAAAGGGAGGACTGTTTTCTTAGCCTTTTTAGATAATTGTGGTTATCCTTCTTTGCTGTGACACCAAAATTAAACTTTCAAAGGTTAGTTGAAATGTGGAATTTGAAATCATATCAGTGAAACTTTTCATGCTGTTACATTAAAATCTAACAGTTTATACTGGATTTTGAGTAGATCTTTTTACCTACGTACAGTTTGGTAACATCATGCATTGGTCATTCATAAAATATTGGTTCACTGAGTTACACAGGTTTTCCAAATGTTGAAACATTTCATTATATTATTAAAAAAACACGTGTACCATTATCACCACCAGTCTCATCAGAAGGCCTTTAAGTATTGGGAAGCTGTCAAGTTCTCAGTGGTAGGTAGAAGTTTTTCAAAATCTCAATTTTCACTTGAAAGCTCAAATTTTATAATTGGCACAAATACTGTCAAGTTTTTTCTTTGAGGTGACTGGCTCACTGCATTCGTTTTCAGGAAAATGTCTGCCAAATACTTAGGTCTGATACCAGAGTTTGTCAGTAAAAATGGTGCCCCATGAAAAAGCACTCTGTCCAGCTTCTCACCTCAAACCATTACTCAAGTGAGGCAACCACTGTCTGCAGCAAAATGTTTTATGCATGAGTCCCAATTTGTCACCTAGTATATTAAGAAGACGTCTCACAAGTGTTGCGCTTTAATAAAGATAACAATTTGTCCTGCTTCATCAAAGAGATCTTTAAGTAAAACTGGCCTTTTTTTTTGTGAGTGCGTGACGGAGACATTACATAACACAATGGTAACGGGTACACTTTGGTGTCACTGCCTTGATTCATGCTAAGACGACACTAGAGGTTCTATTATTGATTTTGCACCATCAGTGCAAATGCCAACACAGTGAAAAAGGCAAACGAGTCTTAATGTTATGAAAATAGTTTTGACCTCAAAGACCCCTCGAAAATGTCTTAAGGTCCCCCGGGTGGCATTACTAGGTAAAATACAGGATACTCAAATGTTGCATGGGACATTTATTTGCTGCTTATTTGAAATTCAAACGAAATTGGGCATTCTATATTTTTATTTGCTACAACTGGCAACCATACCTCTGGGGGTCCAGAGACCACACTTTGAAAACTGCTATTCTGGGGCCAGTTTTGAGCAGAGAAGTGCTGTCAGAGATGCGCTTGATGAAAACAGCTCTAACCCCAGTAGGCAGGATGGATCAGAGGGTGGGGAGATTTGTAGGTGTACGATGTTCTGACGAGTCAATTAAGAAGATATTACTTCTTCACTGTAGTGATTGAGGGGGCCAATGCTATTCTAAGCTTGGGCCAGGAAAGCAGAAAGACCTGCCGGATACAGCTGCTAGCCTAGTGGGGTCACCTATCCTGTGGCGCTAATTGGCCACCTCCTCTTACCCCAACTCACCCCCAACATCAGGACTTCTTGATTACAACTGACATATACCCCACCCAGCAAAATTTAAAGGCCTTCGTTTTTGCTTTGGCCACATGGAAAGTAGAGCCCCAGCTGGTCTTTATCCTCCATCAACTAACTTCACTTGAGAGTAGGAGTTAACATTTCACATCAGACTAATTCCAGTTCCTTCAACTGGTTCATTTCCATCCCCCTTAACCTAATTCTTAAATCGTATCCCTCACTCTCTGATGCAGCAGATCCTCTCCATTTCCCCAGCTGGGAAATCCTGGCAGAGTCCAGTACATACAATCAACACCCCATTTTCCATGCTGACGGAGGGAAGCAGTGAAGGGGACAGGTCTTAAGTTTTCCATCTGAGATACGAATAAATAGAAAACATGATCGCTAAGAACTGTTCCCATCCTGAGGTGGTGTATAGGAGAACCTAGACTTTGGGGCCAGGCAGATCTGGGCTCAAATCCTGGTCTTCTCAGCTACTAGCTATGTTGCTTTGGGAAACTCACTCACTCTCCTGGGGTAAAACAAGGATAATATCACCCATCTTATTGATTTATTGCAAAGATTAAAAATAATGTTGTAGAGCTTCTGATATATTCCATCAAGGTGAATCATATAATTTATGTGACTTAAATATACAGTTGCAGAGAGAGAAAGGTAGGGAAGGAGAGAGGGAGGGAGTGAAGGAGGGAGGGAGAGAAGGCACAATTTAAATAGTCTGCCTTTCCTTTGGACTTCATTCTTACCTTTATGCCTGGACTTTAGAAGTGGCTCTCCTTTTCATTAACAGCATTCTGTCATTCAATATAGTCCCAAAGCAATAGAACACATTTGGGTTTTTTTAATAGGCCTTGTATTTTGCTTAAATTTTAATTTCCAGTACAATCTTTAATATTTAAGATTCAACAGTCAATACTGATAACCCCCAAAACAGATAAAGTAGAAGGACAGAGATAACAGTAAGTTGGTATTTAAATATTGTACACACACAAAAGTACAGCGCCATGGCGCATGGTGGATATAGAAATGGACACACACACACGGCACCCCCAGCATTGGGTTTGGTCAACACTACTGCACAGCCAGCCCCAGGCTAAAAGCATCAGCTAGCCCCTGGAAATAAAAGGGATGTATTCGTACACTGGAAAAGTAACACAGATCCGCATCTCATCAGCCACAGGAGCAAATGTACAAGGACGGGGAGTTGTTCAGGAGATCCAGAGAGTCAATAAATGTCAGAAATCTTATAGTTCTGACATTATAGTTTCCTTTCTGTTTCTGCAGAGCAGTTGTTTAAATATTCAATTCGCAAAGCAAAAATTGAAGTTTAAATAGCTCCAGTCTAAACGGTATCTCACAGATGCAGCACCCACCATATTTGCAGACCTGTTTACTGACTTAAGCCTTTTCATTTCTTAAGTCAGTGTTTTTGGGACCATTAAGGGGGAAACAGTAAAAATATTAAGAATCTTCATTTCATTAGTTTTACTAATAAACTCTTAGAAATAGACAGCACAAATCTTGAGTGCTTTGTACCCCCTTAATTCACTTTGGTTAACAAAGTAGAAAGTACTTAACCAATTAAGGAACATTTTCTTTCTGTTTGACAAAAATGTGATATGAAAATGCAACAACCTCTCTTACCTTCACAATTATGATGATAAATGTATGCTAAAAATTGGAATTGGAGCATGGGCTTGAAATTTAGATAAAGTAGCCAGACCTTTATATATCCTAGGTTATTAGAACATATACACAGATAAAAATGCAACTTTTAAAAGGTTCCAATTTGAGAAACTTTTATAAATGAGAGGAACATTGTAGGAGCCAAAAAAAATACTTATTTGAAGGAGAATTCATTATACAAACTTAAATAACTCACTAAGGATTATCTGTTTTGCGTTCTAATAACCCGGGTGGCACTGTATTGCATCCAAAAATATGGAACTTTCTATTTGTCAGTTTTATCTTTTTTTAGGTTGCTATTTTTAACGTGTGTTTACAAGACACTGAAGACATCTCAGTCAATCATGTATTGAGCAAAATAATCACCATGGCAGGGAGACACACATGGTAGTCTTTATTGTCAACATGTCTATAAAACTGAATAAATATTTGTTAGTGTTCCACTTTGATAAATACAAGGAACACATGGGGCTGAAAGGGAAACTATCAAGAGCTTTATAATTTTTCAAAGACTAACACTACTTTAGTGGTAAATAACAAAGAATGCCAGGGTGGAGGGGAGGGCTTTGCAAACACACTACATCAAAAGCAGACTAGACCTTTGATGCTGTGGCGAAGTAATCAAGGCGGTAACAGACAGAACATCTTGTCCCATGAGGCTAACTGCTTAAGTGGCATAAAAGATCTTAGGAGATTCTTTACTTTCTGCTCCCCATTACCTTCCCTTCAGCAGGCCTCAGCTTTCTTTCCCAGCTCCTGCCTAACTGGGTTCCTTCCACCACCCACAGGCCTTCTTACAAGTTTCTTCCCTCCAGGCCCTTTCCTTTCTCCTGCAAATATCTTGTCATAAATCTCCAAAATGCCCCAATCATTGTAGCTCGCTCTAGACTGCTGAAGGCGAAGGGAATAAAGAGTCCCACAGAAAGAGGCAGAAGATTGAGGTTCTTGTCTCAGCCACACTTAGCTGACATCCTGGCACTCAGTGGATGTTTCACTTTAGAACTAGGAAAAGGGCAACAGGAGAGGCTCGGACTCCAGGCTCTGCCCCGCACCGACTGGGCAGCTTCAGCAGTCACATTCTTTCTGAGCTTGCTTCTTCATCTGTGATGTGCCTACTCTGTGAGGTCACTAGGTGTAAGAGGATCATAGGGGATGGGTATGGGAGAGCATTTTATAAATTATAAAGCATGAGACCCATAGTTACCAAAGTGTAGCTCCCACAACAGCAGCAGCAGCATCACCTGAGAACTTAGAAACGCACGTTCTCCAACACACCCAGACCTACTGAATCTGAGACTCTGCAGGTAGGGCCCAGCAAGCTGTTTAACGAGCCCTCCAAGTGCTTCTAAACACACTGCGGTTTGAAATTGCTTTTCATGAGATTTCTTCTGGTTGTAGCCGCTATAATTCTGAATAGACTCTGCCAGTGTATGGAATGTTAATGCCCTTGTATTGCAATGGTACTTATCATGTGAGGAGCACAATATCTTTTCTCTTCTGTTCTTTCCTTGATTCTCACAAAATCCTGACAAAGTAATGTAAGTGGAGCCATTCACAGAATCCCAGGGCACTGACACTGTGGATCATACAATTTATGATATCTTTTTTTAATTTTTAAATTACTTTATTGTTGTTTAATTACAGTTGTCTGCATTTTTTCCCCTCCCCTCCCTCCCACCCCATCCAAACCCACCTCCCTTCCTTGCCTCCACCCTCCCCCTTGGTTCTGTCCATGTGTCCTTTATAGTAGTTCCTGAAAACCCTTCTCCCCACAATCCCTTCCCCTCTCCCCTCTGGCTGTTGTTAGATTGTTCTTAATTTCAATGTCTCTGGTTATATTTTGCTTGCTTTTTTCTTTTGTTGATTATGTTCCCGTTAGAGGTGAGATCATATGGTATTTGTCCCTCACTGCCTGGCTTATTTCACTTAGTATAATGCTGTCCAGTTCCATCCATGCCATCAGGAAGGATAAGAGCTCCTTCTTTCTCCTTGCTGCGTAGTATTCCATTGTGTAAAGGTACCATAGTTTTTTGATCCATTCATTTACTGGTGAGCACTTAGGTTGCTTCCAGCACTTGGCTATTGTAAATTATGCTGCTATGAACATCAGGGTGCATAGGTTCTTTTGGATTGGTGTTTCAGGGCTCTTAGGGTATAATCCCAGCAGTGGAATTGCTGTTTCAAAAGGCATTTTTAGTTCTCTGAGGAAATTCCATACTGTTTTCCACAGTGGCTGCACCAGTCTGCATTCCCACCAACAGTGCACTAGGGTTCCCTTTTCTCCGCATCCCCTCCAATACTTGTCTTCTGCTTTGTTTTTGATGGCCATTCTGACTGTTGTGAGGTGGTATCTCATTGTGGTTTTAATTTGCATCTCTCTGATGGCTAATGATGCTGAGCATCTTTTCATATGTCTCTGGGCCCTGTGTATGTCCTCCATGAAGAAGTGTCTGTTCAAGTCTTTTGCCCATTTTTTAATTGGTTTTTTTTGTCTTCCTGGAGTGGAGTCATGTGAGTTCTTTATATATTTTGGAAATCAAACCCTTGTCTGAGGTGTCATTGGCAAATATGTTTTCCCATTCAGTTGGTTCTCTTTTTATTTTAATACTGTTTTCTTTAGCTGTGCAGAAGCTTTTTATTTTGATGAGGACCCATGTGTTTATTCTTTCCTTTATGTCTGTTGCTCTAGGGGACATATCGGTGAAGATGTTGCTGCATGGAATGTCTGAGATTTTCCTACCGATGTTTTCCTCTAGGACTTTTATGGTGTCACAACTTATATTTAAGTCTTTTATCCACCTTGAATTTATTTTTGTGTATGGCGTAAGTTGGTGCTCGAGTTTCATTTTTTTGCATGTAGCTGTCCAGATTTCCCAACACCATTTTTAAAGAGGCTATTTTTACTCCATTTTATGCTGCTGCTCCCTTTGTTGAAAATTAATTGACCATAGAGACTTGGGTTTATTTCTGGGCTCTCTATTCTGTTCCATTGGCCTGTCTGTCTGTTTTTATGCCAGTACCAGGCTGTTTTGATTACAGTGGCCTTGTAATACAGTTTGATATCAGGTATTGTGATCCCTCCTACTTTGCTCTTCTTTCTCAAAATTGCAGCAGATATTTGGGGTCGTTTATGGTTCCATATAAATTTTTGAAGTGTTTGTTCTATATCTGTGAAATATGCCATTGGTACTTTGATAGGGATTGCACTGAATCTATAAATTGCTTTGCGTAGTATGGACATTTTGATGATGTTGATTCTTCCGATCCATGAGCACGGTATATGTTTCCATTTGTTTCTGTCTTCCATGATTTCTTTCTTCAGTGTTGTGTAGTTTTCTGAGTACAGGTCTTTTACCTCCTTGGTTAGGTTTATTCCTACGTATTTTTTTTGTTGTTGTTGCTATATCAAATGGGATTTTTTTCCTGATTTCTGCTTCTGATGTTTCATTGTTGGTACACAAAAATGCCTTTGATTTCTAGATATTGACTTTGTATCCTGCTGTTTTGCCAAATTCATTTATTAGGTCGAGTCATTTTTTGGTGGCATCTATAGGATTTTCTATGTACACTATCATGTCATCTGCAAACAATGACAGTTTTGTTTCCTCCTTTCCAATTTGGATGCCTTTTATTTCCTTTTCTTGTCTGATTGCTGTAGCTAAAACTTCCAATACTATGTTGAATAGAAGTGGTGATAGCGGACAACCTTGTCTTGTTCCTGATCTTAGTGGGAAAGATTTTGGTTTTTGCCCATTGAGTATGATGTTGGCTGTAGGTTTCTCATATATGGCCTTTATTATGTTGAGGAATGCTCCCTCTATCCCCACTTTGCTGAGTGTTTTTATCATAAATGGGTGCTGTACCTTATCGAATGCTTTTTTCGCATCTATTGATATCATCATGTGATTTTTGCCTTTCCTTTTGTTTATGTGATGTATTAGGTTTATTGATTTGTGAATATTGTACCATTCTTGCATCCCTGGGATGAATCCCACTTGGTCATGGTGTATGATCAATTTATGACATCTTTGAGGGAAATATTCCATAACATGACCAGCCCAACAACTTGATGGAAGCCTATGTACACTTTCCAAAAATACCAAAAATACCAAATTCTACACATTTCTACCCTGCTCACTGATGCCAGAAATTCCATCATTGCAGCTTAAAACTTTAGTCCTCCCCCTGAAAGATGGAAAAGATTCTTAACTATGGAAGAAATGGGTCTTCAGATTTCATTTAATCTTCTTCTTCCTTACCTGTCTAGGCATTAACATTCTGGTGTCACTTTTTTAAAAGCATTGTAGCCCTGGCCCATGGCCCAGTTGGTTGAAGCGTTGGCCCATACACCAAAAGGCAAAAGGTTTCAGGTTAGATTCCCGGTCAGGGCACACACCTAGGTGCTCAGTGTTTCTCTCTCACATCTCTCTCTCTCTCTCTCTCTCTCTCTCTCTCTCTCTCTCTCTCAAATCAGAAACATGTCTTCAGGTGAGGATTTCTTTTAAAGTATTGTGTTTGTACTGTCTGTACCTTACAGTTTGAAAAGCACTCTCACATGGTAATATCGATATTTCACTTACTCACTACAGCCCATGAAGCAGAGAAAATTTCTCCTTTCAGTAAAGAGGAAACTTGTACAAGGCTACTGCCAGTAGGTAGCAGAGCTCACTTGGATTTAAACCCTGGCTTTCCACTCCAAGCCTACTTCTTCCATCTCGGTTTGCACCCCACTGCTGAGGTGATCTGTGAGTCACTGCTGAGCTCCGCATCCCCTTACAGAAAGGGAGGCTAGGGCTCCAGAGCCCTGGTGCAGAGCACAATCCCGGGCTCCTGTCATTCAAGCAGTTTCCCAGTTTGCTCCCCCTGTGGACCTTCTTTCTGTTTTTAGAGCACAGAACTTAATGATTCCACAGATGGGCAACACTGTCAGCCATGGAAAAGAGATTCTGCTATGCATAATTGTGCTCTGAAAATATCATTGTGGAAGTGCGTAACTGAGTCACAGAGTTGGCGGGGGACCTTCACACAGGCAAGGCCCTTCTGGTGATGAGCACCATGGGGCTGTGGAAGGTGGCCCAGGGCATGGTCCTTCCCTGACTAGGCAGAGGGATGCTGAGGCCAAGCTCAAAAGACATTCCGTGCACTATCACTGAAGTGAGGACATTTGGTTCAAATATAGCAGTCTGGCCTTAAGTTTTCTAAGCTTTCCAAGCCTGTCATTCTAATTTATATACAAGAAAAGTTTGTATTCAGTCATCTGGTCTCCTTGTACCATTTGTATCACTCAAGCTCCCATCCATGTGATAATGAATTACAAATTTATATGTCTGGTCCTGCCCTTTAACCTAAGCTCCATTGCCACATCACATAACACCTGCCAGATGTAGTCACCATCAAATCTGGGTGGAAATGTCTTAAACCAAACTGACTTCTCAATATCCTCACAAACCAGCTCCCCACAGCAACTTCTAGCACAACCATTTTTCAACCAACAAGACTCAGCATGGTGGAGTTGTCTTCTTCTTCACTTTGTGTATTTGGTTCATCACCACTAATTTCTATTTCCTGAGTATACTCTTCATACTGCTGCCTGACCAATCTTTATTAAATCTTCTTTCACTGTGCTATTCTCTGACCCAACATTTTCACTCTTGCCTTACAGCCATGAAAACAGTGTTTTTCCACACTAGCTACAAGTTAGAGCTTCTTAAAATTTCCAGTGTCCAAGTCCTATCTCCAGAAAGTATGACTCAGGGAGCCTGAGGTAGGGCCCCGTTGACTGAGAATCATTG
The DNA here is from genome assembly GCA_004026765.1 of Micronycteris hirsuta. Lineage (NCBI taxonomy): Eukaryota > Metazoa > Chordata > Mammalia > Chiroptera > Phyllostomidae > Micronycteris > Micronycteris hirsuta. The sequence continues at coordinate 22,492 of PVJI01006493.1, read as the reverse complement.
TCCTGAACTGTAGTTTTCAAACTTTAAGGTGCACAGGAACCACCTTTGGATCTAAAATGTAGACATTTCAGCAAGTGAAACCATTCCTCAGAACATTCACATTAAGAGGAACCTTAGAGATCCTCATCCAGCCATTTCTCTTCCCATCATCTTATTGATAAGGCAGCTAAAGTCCTGGGTAGAGATGAGCTTTTCCTCACAAGACCAAGTGGTTAGTAGCAGATCCAGGACGAGAGTCCAGCTTCCCTGTTTGGTTTGATTCAGTAACCACATCACATTCATTTCAGAACAGGAAGCTTTGGACTCTTCCAGATGTAGCACCTTTCCAAGTGTATAAGGGAAGCCACTGCTGTACAGGGCGGGGCAAAGGTACGTTTATAGTTGTTCATATGGAAAATAGTACAACAATTAATAAGTAATAATAAAAGCTGTTTTGTGAACTCACAACTGTAAACCTACTTTTGCCCCACCCTGTTTTAAGCAAATGACATGCCAAAGCACAGTCACTAGCTGGGCTGGATAAAACCCAGGAACCATGTGCAATGGCAAGATGTTAAAAATGGCAGCCTGCTAGGTAGGACACCCTACCTGTAATAGAATCCTCCTGCCTTCCACAAGAGGTCAAGCTCTACAGTCCAGATAATACTCCTGACGATCTGGCTTCAAGGTTCCCCCAAATCTGGCCCCATCTTATCCCTCCCTGCTGGGACATTCCACTCAGACTTCCTGTTTCTCACACATACCTTAGCCATTGCTGATTCTTAAACCACCAGACTGCTTCTAGGCATAGGAGCCCATGTAGACATGGTTAAATCTGCTACATGACCTTTAATATCTTATAGTTTGAAGCTGAACTAGGCAACTGCTGAGTCTGAATGTGGCTCCGGACCTCACAGTGGTGCCACCCTTTCGGGAACTCTGGGCATGCTTCTCCCGAGATGAAGGAGCTTTACTCTTCTGGCCTCCGAATGCCACTTCAGGTGAAGTTCCTCTGTGAGGAGCCCAGACAACTGTCACGCTGTGGCCAGAGATGTTTAATTGGATTTTAAAAGATGAGAAAGCAGCAGGGAGCTGATTGTCAGCACTCTGACAAGGCCAAGAGGTGAAGGTAGCCTGGCAGCACAGCGGAGGGGAGGCCTGCCCAGTGTAGATCACTGTCCCCACGGGGGCGACGGGGGCTGAGAAAGGAGGAGTGTGGCAGTGGCAGGAGAGCCTTCCACAAACTCAGTGCCAGGCTGCCCTGTATTCAGTGTTCACGCCAGGAGCGGGGCTCTCTCAGGGGGCAACCAAGACTTCACTTTTTAACTTACCCCACCTCATAAGAAAAACGTCTCTAAGCCCTAATATCAATAGTTTATCTTTGTATTTTTAACAACACTTTTCCGTCTCCATGCTACCATTTAGGCCTCACTAAAACCTCTGAGGTAGGTGGCCAAAGAAAATATCACCCTCAGTTTATAAAGGAGTAAATTAGATTAATTAAACTGGGACATGAGTTTGCCCAAGGTTACACAACTAGTAAATGGTTAAGCCAGCACTGAAGATCAGCTGTCAAGGATCAATGATGAAGCAGTAGATAAAAGCGGTTTCAGACATGACAAGTACACAATTTCAATTGCTGCATCTTAATACAATTCCCCGAAGAAATAAAGATCCCTTTGTTGTGACAGCGCATAAAGAGCAGGCTGTGCCCTGAGGGCTAATTAAAAAATGGAGGTTCCCATGCACACCCTTCATCCTTGGATTGACAGAGACTTCACACAGAAACAGCAGCGTTTCCAGGGCACACGAGGATGTCTACGTGCTCAGCTGCTTCTAGGCATGAGAAAGCAAGTAGCTAAGGAAAACTCATGGATGCTTTTCTGAGACAGGTAGCATAGAGTATGCCATGAACCCAAGTTGCTAGATTTATCTTCAAGATAAATAGGGTTCTGGTAGATAAGAACTGCCACTGGACATGTGAAGTAACTTTTTCACATTGTTTTTCTCAGAAACATCTTAGAAGAAAACCTTGAGAATAAACCTATTTCCCTGAACTTTAAGATTGCCACCCCACCCACACCACTTTTAAAAGCTTGGGGGATGATACTTTTCCTAAAACCTAGGACAGCATTTAGACTTTCAGCCTTGCCTGTGAAAAGATGTTCACCTTGCAGAGTGGTTGACACACACCACTGAGAAAGCGTAAGGAGCAGCTTTATCCCTGTGAGGAAACTGGCCCAGTGGCTCACAGAAGACAGGAATATTGAAGTTTGTTTCCTCGACAGCAACCGAGCCAAACCAAGCACTTTTACATACATTAATTGCATTCATGCAGCCTTTCTCACGTTTGATGATGAAACTGAGAACTGAGACCCCCCAACAGTAAAATAACTCATCCAAGCTCATATGACTAGTGATGGAACTAGAAACACAACTCAGATCTTGGGAATCTCTGTTGGCTTTAGCTTGAAAAGAGTTTCTAAAAACCTTGTATTCATTTTAAAGCTCAAAATTCAGCTCTTCTTTTTTTGAGAGGGGCAGATTATAATTTTATATTTTTATTTTTTTATTGAGGTATAATTAACATTACTATTTTTTTTAAGATTTTATTTATTTATTTTTCAGAGAGAGGAGAAGGGAGGGAGAAAGAGCAATGTATGGTTGCCTCTCACATGGCCCTCACTGGGGACCTGGCCCGCAACCCAGGCATGTGCCCCGACTGGGAATCGAACCGGGACCCTCTGGTTCCCAGCCCACGCTCAATCCACTGAGCTACACCAGCTGGGGCTAATTAACAGTATTTTCAGGCATACAACATAATGATTCAATATTTTTATATATTATAGAATGATCATCACAGTAAGTCTAGTTAAACATCCATTACCTTATTCTGTTTGTTTGTTTTTCCCCACCACTCCCACCCACCCCAGCCATCCCCACTGCCCACCCCAAAATTCAGCTTTTCAAGCATTTGGGATAGGTCCCATTTTAATTTAATGGCTGATTAGTCTCTGTGTAAACTGACTCATTTCTGCATACATGAGGCATAAAAAAAATAGTTGAAAGATGATTTGTAATGCATAGAAAAGAAAGTAGATGGGCATGGAATTTTCATGCATTTGAGGAAATGTAAGTTTGATAAACCAGGTGAATTCCTAGAGGACCAAGAGAAAGTGAGAACGGCACTTTAAAGAGGTAAATGTTTCCACTTATCTCAGAGTCATTCCAAAAGCACTGTCATGATTTCTGAGCTCACAAAGAATATTCACCACTAAACTTGCAGCCCAGAGGCTCACGGAGGCAGAGCTAGCACCAAGCAAATAGCTGTTTCCACATCTCAACTTCTCCTACACACACCCCACCAACTGTCTTCTGACCCTCCTGCGTTTCCTCTCAGAAAAAATGTACATACCTTTCTCTTAGAAAAGACTCTACCTTTAGTCATTTGCACCTTAATATGTATTTAAGGCTTCATGTTATCTTTCCCTCCAAGAGCTTGTATTTAAAGCCTTTTCTTTAATGGAAGAAAAATACCATATTAGTAAAAGGAATTTTCAGCATTAGCCAACCACTCTAAGGAAACTCTGCTCCCCTCCAACAGAAACACCCCAGCTAAAGAAGCTTCTCCATGCCTCTAAAATCAAAGCCATCCCCAGTTTTCTTGGGAAGAAGAGAAAGTACCAGAAATGTATAATATAAGGGAAAAAGAAACATCTATACAGGCTCCCCTTGGTGTTAAAAATAAAGAGCCAACAACTGCATACAAGGAAAGAAGTAGGTTTGGAAATAATAAACAATAATACCTCTGTACTGATTCTGTGTGCTAGTCCTGGCTCCTGTTCCTCAGTCACCCTACCAAATGCAAGCATCAAAAACAGTTAAATCTACTCTCATGGTTACTCCTCTGGCCTTCTTACAGACTGTGACACTGTGTCTGTTAACAGGTCACCACATCACTGTAGCTCAACTTAAATAGCTCTAGCTCTTTGGTTTAGAATCTCACATTGTTCTTTCCATGTGTAACATGAAATCTTAAGGCTGTACCTCTCATATATATAATACCTACAGTGGCTCAGCACTGTGTTGAGTACCATTGAGAAGACACACACCACGATGAAATTAACAAGCAAAACAGGAATGTGTTGCCCTCTCTAATTTTATTTTTTTTAATTTTTTGTTGTTCATAATTTTATTTTTTTAATTGAATCATTATTGTATTTTTTCCATTACCATTCAGTCCCCTACACCCCTCTCTCCCTAGCACTCACCATACTGTTATCCATGTCCACGACTCCTTTTTCCTTTTTGCTCAATCCCTCCATACCTTCACCTCCCCCCAATAGCTGTCATCCTGCTCTCTGTCTATGAGTCTGTCCCCATTTTCCTAGTTCAATGTGTTCACTAGATTCTACATATGAGTGAAATCATATGGTATTTGTCTTTCTCTGACTGGCTTGTTTCACTTAGCATAATGTTCTCCAGGTCCATCCATACTGTTGCAAAGGGTAAAACTTTCTTCTTTTTTATAGCCAAGTAATATTCCATTTTGTAAATGTCCCATAGTTGTTTATCCACTCATCCACTCATCTACTGATGGACACTTGGGCTGCTTCCATACCTTGGCAATTGTAAATAATGCTGCAATGAACATAGGGGTGCTTACATTCTTTCGAATTAGTGTTTTGGGTTCCTTCGGATATATTCCCAGAAGTGGGACTGCTGGGTCAAATGGCAGATCCATTTTTAAAGCTTTGAGGTATCTCCATACTGCTTTCCACAGTGGCTGCACCAGTCTGCATTCCCACCAACAATGCAATAGAGTTCGCCTTTCCCCACATTCTCACCAGCATTTGTTATTTGTTGATTTATTGATGACAGCCATTCTGACAGATGTGAGATGGCATCTCATTGTGGTTTTAATTTGCATTTCTCTTATGATTAGTGGGAAACATTGAGCATCTTTTCACATGTCTATTGGCCATCTGTATGTCCTCCTTGGAGAAGTGTCTATTCAGATACTTTGCCATTTTTTAATTGGGTTGTTTGTTTCTTTGGTGTTGAGTTTTTAAAGTTCTTTATAAATTTTGGATATTAACCCCTTGTCAGATGTATCAGCAAATATGTTCTCCCATTCTGTGGGTTGTATTTTTATTCTGTTGATTTCCTTTGCTGTGCAAAACTTTTTAGTTTGATGTAGTACCATTTGTTTATTTATTTATTTTTTTGTCTCCCTTGCCTGGGGAAATATTTCTGGTTAAAAAATTTCTATGAGCAATGTCCAAGATTTTGCTGCCTGTGTTTTCTTCTAGAATTTTTATGGTTTCAGGTCTTTTAAGTCTTTGACCCATTTTGAATTTATTCTTGTGTGTGGTGTAAGAAGGTGGTCTAGTTTCATTTTTCTGCATGTATCTGTCCAATTTTCCCAACACCATTTATTGAATAGACTATCTTTAGCCCATTGTATGTGCTTGCTTCCTCTGTGAAATATCAATTGACCATAAAGCTATGGTTTATTTCTGGGGTCTCTATTCTGTTCCATTGATCTGTGTCTGTTTTTATGCCAGTACCATGCTGCTTCTATTACTATGGCTTTATAGTATAGTTTGATATTAGGTAGCATGATTCCTACAACTTTATTCTTCTTTCTCAGGATCGCTGTTGTCTTGTGGGGCCTTTTGTGGTTCCACATAAATTTTTGAAATATTTGTTGTAGTTCTATGAAATATGTCATTGGAATCTTGATAGGAATTGCATCAAATCTATAGATTGCTTTGGATAGTATGGACATTTTAATGATGTTAATTCTTCCTGTCCATGAACACAGTATGTGTTTCCCCTTATTGTATCTTCTTCTATTTCTTCCTTCAGTGTTTTATAATTTTCCAAGTACATACTCTTTCCTCCATCCCATTTCAGCAACCTTCTTACCCTTATGCTGACACCCTTGACTTTATCATTGAACACACACACACATCACTTCCATTTTTTTCCAAATTCAGACTCCAGCCTCCTATTCTTTTGAGCTACTTGTTCAAGTATCCCAACTACAGCAATTCTTCAATATCACTTTGGAACTACAATGCCCTTTCTCACATTCATCAATTGATCAATAATTCTCTTTTTCTCTCTCTCTGGCCACTTCCCCCTATACTCTTTGAATTTCCTGTTCCATCTTTATAATCACTTCCTTGCAAATCTTCTCAACACTCTTGCTCCTCTCCTTCTACTGGACTCCCCCGACAAAACCTCCCTGCTTGGATATATTCCTTGACCATGTCTGCCCATGAGTTCTGGAAGCACATCTGGGTCCAAACACATTTTCTAAGTAACATGGAAGACTGCAAGTTGTAAGTGGGTCCAGAGTAGGAAAGGACTCTACAGAAAGTCCAAGCAGTGATGCATTCAGCTCTGTAAGTTGGACCATCTGACCTGGTGGTGAGGTGAGGAGTAGGGTGGAAATGCCATGAGGAGTTTATGATAAACTCCTGCAAGAGAATCGCAACATAAATCCCAAGGGTTCTGGAGCAAGGCCATATCTGCAATGGAGAACTGTAAACCATTATTAAAACTTCCTCTAGTATGCCACTGGGCTATGAGAGAAATGGAGTATCTGGTCATAAGACACTGAATGACCAAGTAGCTGAGTTGTCCATCTTGAGCAGGGGCCTGTCAGATCCACCACGCCATAAGTTAGGATGGCCCCAACAGTGATACAGCATAAGACTGAAGTAGTACATCCAGGGTTGAGCATGAGTGTGGACAGAGCAAACAAAAAAGCTGCATGAAGCAGATAGCTGAGACTCCCAGGTCCTCCACCTTTCTGTATGCAATTGTCCCTCAACTCACACCTCTGGCCCCCTGGGAGATCCTTTGTGAAGAGCTGACAGAGGAGAAAAAAAGCAGAGCATTGTTCACTGATAGTGACTTGAGTGTAGATGCAAGCAAAAAAAATGGACCACTATTGCACTCTGGGGCAACACTGCAAGACAGCAGCTATCTGTGTGACACCTGGCTACCCACTGTATGTGGAAAAGAGAAATGGCCTGAAGTAAGAATATACATACATTTATAGGCAGAAGCGGATATCTTGACAGGTTGGTCATGGGCACGGAAAGACAAGGATGTTTGGTGAAGAGGCATGTGGATGGAACTGAAGGTAAAAAGACAAAGTGTGAAGATATTTATATCACATATAATGCTCACAGATAGCATCCACCACAGAAAAAGCATTAAACAATCACATTGACAGAATAATGTAGCTGGCTGACATTAGCCAGCCTCTGTCATTGGCTTCCCCAGGGCTGGCCCTCTGGGCTCATGAATGGCGTAGTCATGGTTCAGGGGTGGAGGATATACATGGGTCCTACACGTGGGTTCCCATTCACCATGGCTGATTGTGCCACTACTGTTGCCAAATATCTGCTGCTGTCAACAGAGACCAATTTTGATGCCTGATACAGCATTATTCTTCCAGGACACCTACTGGCCACCTGGTAGAAGTTAATTGCACTGAACCCCTTCTATCTGGAAGGGGCACAATTCATTGTTAGGAGTTTACAGTTTACCTTTGTCTTTCATGCCTATGTGGTCTTGGCCAACACCATTATGTGAGGGCTTACAGAGTGTTTGGAACACCAACACACTCATTCTACGGCAAAAGAGGTAAAGCAGTAAGGCACACAAGCATGAGATCCACTGGTCCTGTCATATTGTTCATCTCGTTAGAAGCTGCCTGACTCACAGAGTGGTGTAACAGCCTATCTAAAGCAATGACCACTACATTGTGCTGTGTCCCGAAAGGAAAAAGGCAATGCAAGGGTCTGAGAGCCAAGGGATAAAGGTGGGAGTGTCCCCAATTGCTATTTCTCCTTGCATCTTCAGATTAGGGAGGAGGCCAGAGGTCCTGTTTCCCATAAGAATAACACTTCCACCAAGGGAGACAAGAGAGCCCCACTAAACTTTAAACTACAGTTGCCACCTAGTCATTTTGAGTTCCTTGTTCCAAAAGATCACCGGCCAAGGAAAGGTGTCAACATCCTCACAGAGGTCATTGACCTTGCTCATCAGCAGGAGGCAGAACTGATGCTACAGAAGAGGAGCAGGGAAGAGTGTGCTTGGCACCCCCGGGTGACCCACTGGCACATGTCTTGGCATTCCCCTTCTCAGTTTGATGATATGTGGACAAGTACAGCAGACTTAGATCTCAGATATTTCAGGAATGACCAGGGGTTCAGTTCTCACCACATAAGGTAAGCCAGCAGCTGTACTAGCCAGGGGTGAGGGGAATTTAGAACCAGTACAGAGGAAGGAAACTGTGATGAGTTGCAGCCTTGAGACCAGCTGAGGGAGAGGGGTATTTTATCCCTCTAAGGTTGCTCTTGTAGGTTTCCCCAGGAAAAGACCAACCATAATCCCTGAGAATATCTTCCCAGATGGGCTGGCTGATCTGAGTACAGCATGTTAAGGGGAAGGGCTTTCTTTGAATCAGATTGAATTTTAAACTTGCCTGGGCTGCATTTTAACCACTCAAATTGACTGGAAAGTTATAGGATCTGCCAAACATTCACTAAGAGGTAGGAAGCTGGGTGAACAAGGATGAAAGCAGTCACTGGAAAAAAAAATGCAGCTATTTCAAGTTTACAACCAAATGAACTGAGAATCCTCAATGAACTGTTTATTCTTGTTACTTGCTTATTGTTTGCCCTTCTCTCTCCTTTGTGACATCCAGGAGGGCAGGAATCACTACGTCTGCTTTGCTCATCTAGCACTAGCACTGCACCCAGTACAAAGCAATTACCAAACATAGCTGTAGCTTTTGTACATATGAATGGAGTCTTCCAACTACATGCAGAGGCTGGAAGATCTGAAAGCTGAGGGAGAACAATGAGCACCAAGTAGAGAGAGAAGGCTTCAGGGGGTTAAGGTGGGCTCACAGAATGCATCTAAATTTCCCTCTTTCTCCTTCTACAGTAGGGTAGACCCTTGTTACTTTCAGCTATAGCCTTCTGGTCCCATGTAGCTGCATGGATAAGTTGTTCAAAAAGATCACTGCTTCACATGATATATGGGAATTCTTTAAAAATTTAATAGTATTCCTCCCCAAAGATGCATCATTTGAAGAATCACTATGTAATAAACTCCCACTGTGTGCTTACTGTTGAGCTAAGTGCCTCTCAGTAACTAAATCTCCTTGTGAAGGTCCAAGACAGACTGAGTTAATACTGAATTCACCTCTACAGCTACGAGTATTGCAAAGGGACACTAGGATGCTCTCACTTATGTTTAGAGACCTGTGAACAAGATTTTGTAATGGAACCATGGAAGTGCTGCTGTTGTCCCAAACATCCCCTTGCAAGTTAACTGAAAAACCACAGCCTCTGCCACATGGATCCAAGAATATTAAAGAGATGCTGGATCCTCTAAAGGCAAGTTAGAGAATTCAAATTTCTGATCTGTGAAACCACAAAAGTGGCTGATTCAGATAGTTTGCTCTGATCAGTACAGTTTTCTCAACAGACACTTCAAGTGCTTGAAATATGTAAAAACTGAGAATCTCTACCTACTTTTAATTAGTCCAGCTTCTTTATTTGTAAAGTACCTGTGTGTAACATTTCTGCCAAACAAATCCTGTCGTTCTGCAGAAAGGCAGGGAAAGTTCACCTAAGTTTGCAGCAGTCAACTTCCAACTCTCAGAGGCAGAAAAGTTTGTTTGCTAGGCCTGGTCCAATAGACACAGTTTCATGAGCACATGCAAAAGCATGGCTCTAACAATAAAATTTAAGCAAACAAAAAGAGGAAAGTCCCCCTAGTCCGAAAAGCTACATGCCCAAAGCAGAATGAGTCCCTATGGCACCTACTCCTACAGTCTCTCTCCCTGTCCATCCACACCATACGGGGTATATGACCTGTGTCCACGCTCCCTGTGGCCATTCATCTCACATAGCACCTTACCATGTAAAAGACGGGAGACGGAAATAACTGTGTAGTCAGTGTCAGGTTGCGAGTGTTTGAGAAGCTCCTCTGGAGCTAGATGAGCAAATACAAACAGTACTTATCCTCTAATGGAGTTTGGGGGCAGGGCTGGGAGCAAAGAAAGAATAAAGAGAATAAGAGAAAGGAAAACTTACAAAAAACACTCCCTAATGTAACTTTTGCTTATCACCCTAGCTCTTGCTTTCCACAAGGGCTAGAAGTACCCTACCAGGACTTTCATAGTTACTATTCCTGTGAATAGTTACTACGTCACATAGTTACTAGATTCAGTAACTGCAGAGCAGTACTCTGCCTCTTTGCCTCGGGTAGATAAAGGCAGGCTGAACATGAAAATTCATTGTGATGACTATTTCCTGAGTCATGACATTTCCCAACACCTATTTTAAGCAGTGAAGAGCTTAAGGACAAGAACTGACATCTTCACTAAGTAAAGAAGTTTTTAGTGAATTAAACTCCTCTAGCATTAAGAATTAACATTAGAGTACATGTTATCTGCATACTCTAAAACTGCCTTACATGCTGGAGAACTTTCCTATGAAATGAACACACTGATTTTGTGTGCAGTGAACACTTGCGCGCTTTTCCAAATTTGGTCAAGAATAGTTCTTTTTTTAAATGCTTGGCAGACTATTGGAAAAGGCCATTCGTTTGAAGTACGTACAAAGGTTATTTCGGAAATTTGGAAAGTGAAGGCTTGTAAGTTTACCAAACAGTCTGAAGAAAAGCAATCAGTTCTCTTGAAAAGGAGTAACTGCTTTATTCTCTTTTCACATCTTCTATAGGAGTGATAGGTACCTCAGAAAGAAAACAGATGCTTTCCTCTAAACTAATTTGTAAGCCATAATTTGGTACTTCCTGGTGCATATAATACTAATTTCATGTGCCTTAAGAATAATTTAAGTGGTTTTAAATAAATTAAATGTCTTCTAATTTAATCGTGCCTTTAAAAAAGCTTTCTCACAATAAAAGTAATAATACATTCTGTGAGGCTGAAGGAGCTTTTCTAAATTATCACTAATAGAAACAAAATTTGATCAACCATATTAAAGACTGAATTATCTATAGAAAATGATATTCATTGTCAAGTGAAGAGATGATTAAAGTATGCTGCCAAAAATTAAGGGAAAAAGTATTATAGAAGTATGTTAGGGAGTTAATTACTAAAATACTCATATCTATAAAAATACATACATATATACATATATATTAGGTGTTTGTGATACTTATCATTTTGTGGTACTTATCAACTTTAAAATTATTGTGTTGCAATATTTTTTCTCAGTGTCAATAAATGCCCATTTTCATACCTAATTTTGTATTTATAATTTTTATTTTTTTGTTTAAAGAAGGGGCCCCTATATTGAATGAGCTTTGCCTCCTCAATAACTGGATCTGCCTTTGGTAGAGTCTCAACAGACTTAAAACATCATCTAGTTCACCAATTCTCAAGGGAGGTAATAATGCCTGTCCTGCCCCCCACAAATGTGTTTTGGAAATTGTAGTGGGTGTTTTCATTGTTCTCCCTATAATTTGGAGGAACCTACTAGCATTTGATGGGTGGTGGTGAGGGATACTCAGCCTTCTGCAATGTGGTGAAGACTCCCACCCACACAGAACTGTCGTACTTCCTCTTTGACTTTCCAACATCCAGCCAGTCAATTACATAGCTGAAAAACGGATATTTAATTATCTGAGCCTAGAACAGAACTCTTTTCTACATATAAGCACATAGTATTTGGGGAGGCACAATTTAAATATAAACTAATATTTTTTAAAAGAAAAGCAACGAAGAATGGAAAATCATATATTATTTTGTTTGGAACTTTACCAACAAATGTTCACCACTTCAGAAAATCGCATTACTGACAGCAATGCCACTAGTTGTATTTGAAGGTCAATAAAAATGATAAATGAGGGTCAATACCACACACTCATAGCTGTATCATTTGTAGCTGTCACATTTATGGTGATTCTATGTACAGCTGCAAACATCTCACTACTTTAATATGTCATCTGCTGAGCATTCACATTTTGAAATACATGTTGTTTTATGTAAAATACTTTCCTTTTATTTCTCTTTTATATGACAGCTAAGGTACTGTATTGATTTTTAAATGATGTGTATAAGTAACATGTTATCTCTGAATTTCATTTTAAAATAGTAAAATGGGAGCTTAAAATGAAAGGGAAGACATTGATATGGCTGATGTGACTAAAAACCACTAATTAAATTTTACTGCTTCATTTTGTAAATTAAAAGACCGAGAATCCATTCAATTTGGCTAGGTCACAAAGCCTGTCAGTAACAGTGCCAGGGCCAGGACCCAGGACTCCCCTTTCTCTCTCTGTGCCCTCAGGGGCTATGCCGCTGGACCAAGCAGCTTTCCTATTGAAATAGGAATGCCATAGAGAAGGGAAGCAAAATACGTTATGGTCAACATTAACACCTCGGTTTGAATGGTATGATCTTCTTCTTTTCAAGCAGCCCAGAAGTTTAGAGAAGCTTCCTGACTGAATCAGACACTGAGAAGAATGTCAAAGTAGAGATAATAAAAAGAAAACAAAAAAGGGTGTGGAAAAAACAGTGACTGAAAAACACCAAAAACATACTTCCTCAACATCATTCTTTTGCCAAATATAAATTCTGAGAGTAATCCTACTAGAGAGGACATTTCATTTGCCATCTGACCTGACAGTGTCATTGCCATGACCAATGCAGTCCACCTATGCCGAGTCTCGGCACACATCTGACCCAGGATGCAGAAAGGGGAGGTAATGTCACTAGTCACATGTTCTGTCCTCAAAGAGTTGCCATGGCTGTGACATTTGAGAGGCCTCTCATGTAAATGGGCTTAATTCCAACTGAATTCCTTGAGTCAAGCTCAAAAAATTAATTTCCTGGGCATACAGGATCTTGCTTGGATTGAAGTGCACAAAGCAGCTGATTTACCCAAGTAATCTGGTTAAAAATTGACCCAGAAAATGGAAGAATCTAAGGATTAACAACGAGAATGAACAAGGGACTGGATCCATCCAAGCATGAGTAGTTTAATTCTGACAAATTTTCATTAATCAGGAAAACTAACCACAAAATTAGCCTTAGTAGATAATATTAAACATGCACATGTGTAAAACCAAACTCTTATCCCCCTCCCAGTGCCACCTGAAACCAAAGTTTTCTTCCAACTTCCTGGTTTCCATTCAGGATATCACTCTTCCTATGAGCTCAAAACCTCAGTGTTTAGACTATTCCTGTCCCCTCGCTCTATACATTCTATCAGTTACTAGATTTCCTCTGATATTTTATGTTCCCGCTTTAAACTCTTTCTGCCTTACCCCTTTTTACCCAGATTACCATAGAAATTTACTAACCTCTCTCTTTTCTCCATTCATCCTGCTAGGTTATGTTCCTAAAGTGAACACCCAATATATCATTCCATTCATGTAGTTATTTTCTTGTTGTTTCTTTCATTCATGCATCAAATACTTGGGTCATTATGTGCCAGGCAATGGGAATACAGGGGTAAGTATGTCACAGTCCCTCCCCAAGGAGCTCACTATCTGGAGATGGATGCAGAAAACTCAGCCGGCATTAGAATTCAGAGTGATAGGTGGTATGACGGTGATAGGGGAGGAAGACACACGGAACTAGTGTCCAACTCAGTAGGAGACAGGGAATCCTTCTGGAAGTCATAATAGGTGAAACCTCAAGAATGAGTTAGGGCTCATCATAAATAAAGGGAAGATAAAGATGGTGAAGACAGGCAATAGAACAGGGAGTGCTTAGTAAATTGCAATTAGCTCATCATTTCAGTTGGTGTGTACCTGCCAGGAGTGGGGATGTATAAGGAATGAGCCTAGAAGGACTGGTAGGGGGCAGATCAAGGGTATTATAAATTCTGCTGAAATCCTTCTAAGACTTACCAAATGCAATGCCATTTCCTCATTCTGGCACTCAACACTCTATCCAAGGTAGCTCAGTCTATTTCCTAGTCCTCTGTCTCACTTGCTAGCCTTTTATGCTGACACTGACTATTCTGTGACATGGCTTATCCTCCCCTCTTCCTCATTCCTGGGCCACTCCACCCTTGGCTTTGGTTCTTAATATGCACACATGTGCCCCCAAAAGTTGGGTCCCACTTTAGAAAATTCAGTGTGTGAAATCCAGGAGTGGTAAATAGACTGGCTGAGGAGAGAAACAGGATAAATTATTCTTCAACAAAACAAAAATAAATCACAGTGATTTTAAATAGTAGTTGCTTTTGTATACTGTAATATTAATTTGTACACTATGAATTGCTTTACAAAGTCCCTGAGCTGAGGTAGAAAAAAAACTTTAAAACTGTCTTTATTTGCAGATGACATGATACTGTCCATAAATAACCCCAAAGATTCCACCAAGAAACTACTAGAACTGATAAACTGAATTCAGCAAAGTAGCAGGACACAAAATTAATATACAGAAATAAGTTGCATTTTATGCCCCAATAATGAACTAACAGAAAGGGAAAATAAGAAAACAATCCCATTCATAATTGCTTCAAAAAGAATAAAATACCTAGGAATAAATCTAACCAAAGATGTAAAAGACCTGTACTTAGAAAATTGTAAGACACTGAAGAAAGAAAATGAAGAAGAGACAAATAAGTAGAAGCACATACTGTGTTCATGGATAGGAAGAATTAATATCATTAATATGTCTATGCTACCCAAAGCAATCTAGAGATTCAATGTGATTCCCATCAAGATTCCAAAGACATATTTCACAGAACCAGACATGAACTTTTAAAGATACTTTATAAATCACTTAGATTAAATAAATAGTTGATCACACTTTCTTTTGTTCCCCAAACTCTTCTGTTAATCCAGTGAACAAGTATTTATCAATATTTTTTTTGGTCACTCATTGTGTCACTCGGAGAGTTCAAAACACTGTTTATAAGGATGCTCAAGGAAATTAGTGAGGACCTCAACAGCATAAAAAAGTTCCAGTCAGAAACAAAGAATACACTAATTGAAATAACGAACAATTTACAGGAAAACAACAGTAGAGTGGATGAAGCGGAGAATCAAATCAATGATTTGGAACATAAGGAAGCAAAAAGCAAACAATCAGAACAACAAGAAGAAAAAGAATCCAAAAAAATGAGGATAGTGTAAGCAGCCTCTGGGACAACTTTGAAAGTTCCAACATTCACATCATAGGGATGCCAGAAGGAGAAGAAAAAGAGCATGAAATTGGAAATCTATTTGAAAAAATAATGAAACAAAACTTCCCTGCTTTGGTGAAGGTAATAGACATGCAAGCCTGGGAAGCACAGTAAATCCCAAACAAGATGGATGCAAAGAGGCCCACTCCAAAACACATCATAATTAAAATGCCAAAGGTTGAAGATAGAGAATCTTAAAAGCAGCAAGAGAAAAACAGTTAGTTACCTACGTGGGGAGTTCCCATGAGACTGTCAGCTGATTTCTCAAAAGAAACTTTGCAGGCTAGAAGGAACTGGCAAGGAATATTCAAAGTCATGAAAAGCAGGAACCTATACCCAAGATTGCTCTACCCAGCAAAGCTGTCATTTAGATTTGAAGGGCAGAGAAAGAACTTCCCAGATAAGGAAAAACTAAAGGGGTTCATCATCACCAAACCATTATTATATGAAATGTTTAAGGTACTAATTTAAGAAAAAGATCGAAACTATGAACAATAAAATGACAATAAATGCATACATATTTATCAACAAATGAATCTAAGAAACAAACTAAGCAAACAAGAAGAACAGAGACAGAGTAATGAATACAGAGAACTTTTTGACCGTTGCCAGTTGGGAGGGGACTGTGGGGAAATGGTTGAAGAAGTGAGGGGATTAAGAAGTACAGATAGGGAATGGGACTTCCGGCTAAGATGGAGGCATAGGTAGACACACTGTGCCTCCTCTCACAACCAAAAGAGGAAAAACAACAATTTAAAAAACAAAAACAGCCAGATCTGACGGAAAACTGAACTGAGTGGAAGTCTGACAACCAAGGAGTTAAAGAAGACACGTTCATCCAGACCAGTAAGCAGGGCGGGGCCGGGTGGAGAGCGCTCATCAAGATGTGGTTTGTGGAGCGGTACCAGCAACGCTCCAGCTGCCCAGACAGGCCTGCAGCGGGCGCGCCTGGCCAAAACGCCACAGGCGCACTCGGCAAAAACTGGGCTGAGACTGGTGGACCAGGCGGTCCCTCATTCGCACACAGATAAACCAGGAGGAAAAGCTGGGGAGCAGAACAGACCGTGCGGCCCACCAACGCAGTGAAATAAAGCCTCACACCACCGATTGAAAACACCTGTGGGGGTTGAGGCGGCAGTGGGAGGAACTCTTGGCCTCACAGGAGAGTTCGTTGGGGAGACCCACGGGGACTTGGAACTGTGCAGGCCCGCCCACTCACCCCGTAGCCAGCAAAGAAGGGCCCAACTCACTTGTGCGTAGCTAGGGAAGTGCAGAGAACAGAGCAAGTGCCAGTGCTCTCTCAGGCCCTGCCCCCACAGACAGCATCACAACACAACGACGTGGGTTACCCTGCCCTGGTGAACACCTAAGGCTCCGTCCCTTAAAGTAACAGGCGCACCAAGAAAAAAAAATGGCCCAAATGAAAGAACACATCAAAGCTCCAGAAAAAATACAGCTAAGTGACGAAGAGATAGCCAACCTATCAGATGCACAGTTCAAAACACTGGTAATCAGGATGCTCACAGGATTGGAAGAAAGATGGTCGCAATTAGTTGAACAAATGAAGAATAATATAAAGGAAATGAGGGGAAATCTGCAGGGAACCAATAGGGATGAGAAGGAAACTGGGTCTCAAATCAACGGAGTGGACCAGCAGAAAGAAAAAAACATCCAACCAGAAAAAAATGAAGAAACAAGAATTCAAAAAACTGAGGAGAGACTTAGGAACCTCCAGGACATCTTTAAACATTCCAACATCCAAGTCATAGGGCTGCCAGAAGGAGAAGAGGAAGACCAAGGGATTGAAAACTTATTTGAACAAATAATGAAGGAGAACTTCCCCAAGCTGATGAAGGAAATAGACTTTCAGGAAGTCCAGGAAGCTCAGAGAGTCCCAAAAAAGTTGGACCCAAAGAGGCACACACCAAGACACATCATAATTACATTACCCAAGATTAAAAATAAGGAGAGAATCTTAGAAGCAGCAAGAGAAAAGGAGACAGTTACCTACAAAGGAATTCCCATAAGACTGTCAGCTGATTTCTCAAAAGGGACCTTGCAGGCAAGAAGGGGCTGGAGAGAAGAATTCCAAGTCATGAAAGGCAACAACCTACATCCAAGAATACTCTATCCAGCAAAGCTATCATTTAGAATGGAAGGGCAGATAAAGTGCTTCTCAGATAAGGTCAAATTCAAGGAGTTCATCATCACCCAGCCTTTATTATATGAAATGTTAAAGTGGTTTATATAAGGCATGGAGGGATATCAACAAGGGAGTGGTAGGGGGAGAGAGGAAGAAAAGGTGCAGAGAATAAGTAGTATAAATGGTAGGTAGAAAACAGACAGGGGGAGGTTAAGAATAGTATAGGAAATGCAGAAGACAAAGAACTTATGTGTATGACCTATGGACAAAAACTAAAGGGCAGGGAATGGGGGTGGGGGTGGAGGGGAAGAAAAGGGGGAAATGGGACAACTGTAATAGCATAATCAATAAAATATATTTTTAAAAATAAAATAAAATGAGATCTTTGAGGCAATCAAAAAAAAGAAGTACAGATAGGTAGCTACAGAACATCCATGGGGATGTACAGTACAGTATAGGAAATGGAATAGCCGAAGAACTTATATTCATGACCCATGAATGTGGACAATGGTGCAGGGACTGCCAGATGGAGTAGGGGGTGCTGGGTGGAGGGGGGTAAAGGGGAAAAATTGAGACAACTGTAATAGCATTATTAATAAAATATATATTTTAATAAGACAATGCAGTAGGTTCTAACACTGGCCTTGGCAGCCTATAAAGGTCGAATGGAGCCATTTTGGATTAAACGGTAAAAGTCATAGCAGGGAGCAGATTTTTTAAAAAGTAACTGAAGTCCAGGTTCTAGTCATGATTATGGTAATAAGTCACAATACGGTTTTCAGGCATGACACATATACATGCATTTTGAGTCTCAGTTCCCCCACCTATAATGTGAGGGAATGGATCGGGTGATTCTAAAGTTCCTTTAATCTAATATGAACCAAAACTGAGAATAATTATCAGAGGCTTGGTTTTGAATAGTTGATAGACCAGCGAATTATGCAAGTAACTTAGGATGATCACCAGAGTATGGTAAGGAATAATGATGATTCTCTTTGATGTGATTATGTATGTACACATTATGAAACATGAACATGATGGTTATCTTCAAAAACAGCACAGCCTATAGATATCACCTGGCTCAGCTTCCCAAAACCTGGGTTGTTGTTTTGGGGGAAAATAAAACAATAGACATTCTAAAGAATAAAAGGCTAAAGCATTGCAAAGTTAAATGCCCAAGATGGTACTATAAATCCAGTGTAAAATGACAAATAACTGATTAATATGAGATTTTTCTTTTACTGTTTACTGTTATTCTTTATTTACTGTTATTCTCACTGTTATTTACTGTTATTCTTTAATTGGTCCCTATTTGTCCTCCCAACAAGTGATTTATTAAGAACTTACGTGTCTTCCAGACTGTGTTCATTGCTTACTACTCTCTGGTACCAGATCATCTATTTGTTCGGTCTGCCTCCCCCACTAAAGTATAAGACCCATGTGGGCAGGAACTTTGTCTCATCCTATTCTTTGTGTCTCTAGTAGCTTGAAATGAGCCTGATACAGAATAAGCACGTAATAGTGTTGATTTAATAGATGGATATTAAGTGTTCTGAGAGAGACAAAAAACATAAGCTATCTTCTCAAATCTAATGGAAATTTTCATGGGGCACTTGGAACTACTGAACAGTATAGACAAATGCATATGCAAGAACCAAATTATTTAACATAGATTCATGCTGTAAAGTTGAGAAAATAGAGTAAAGTGATCAGTAAATGCTGTCATGATTGGACGAGTTTCCAAACAAAGTAGAGTCTGAATCAGACTCTAAAAGATGGACCATTTGGGGTTTGGAATGAGAGGGAAGGAAAGCAATGAGAAAGGCCAATGAAAACGGCACAGAGGAGACCAGACAGACTTCAGGAGAGTTTCTTCTGGGAGAGAAAATGGGAAGTAGAGTTGTAAGGGCAGGTGAATCATAGATTATGGAAGATTTGCAAGAGAAGAGAAGGGTTCAGACTTAATGTAATAGAAATAGGAAGCCCAGAAATAATGAGATTAATATCTTGCCTCCCAGATTAGATTGCAGCAACTCTCCTCTTCCTGGGTCCCCTGAAAATAATGACGAGGGTTGGTCATACAGCAGTGGTTTAATTAGCACTTCTGATTGATATAATGTCAATCAAAGACCTGGGTCTTCCATTCATCTGTTATTATCCATAGGCCCCACAGGAAAGGAGCAATCGCATAAATTTTCCCATCCATTTTTTGTGCCTTTTTTCATGTCTGCTGCTGTTTACAGTCCAGAAAAAAAAATAAGTATCACAAACTAAGTCATTGCCTCATTAGGAAGCAGGATCTGATCTGAAACCAATTTTTCAGAACAATGACTTGTTAAGTGCTGAAAAATGCAGTGTTTAGTCATGGAGAAAATAAAGACAGATTCACATGCAATTTGGGTTGTTTTTTTTTTATTCTAAGAGATGAGAATTTTAACAAGTGGAGGGAAGCAGCCCATTATCATGTCTCTGCTCCTTCATAAAGAGAAACAGGACAAGCTCCTTAATGCACAAACAGAAAAATCTTCCTTCTCCCTCACGCCCCATATTTTCTTACTTAAAATTCAGAATGAATGTTGGCCTTGTAAGAAGGTGAGGAAGCTCAGGAAGGAAGATGTGCGAAGCTCAAAACAAATCCTTTTGTGAAGGACAAACTGGGTGAGCAATTTCAGGCGAGGGTGTGCAGTGAGCACAGTCGGGCAAGGCTGCCAGCGGCTGCTGATTCCTCTGAAAGGGGCAGCGAGGTTGCGATGCTGAGAGGAGGAGTTATGAAATTCAGAGAGTGGGAAGTCACCTGCAAACGTCAAAGTGAAATGGACCGAAGGTGATGCCACTTTTATTAAGAAGTAACTCAGAGTAATTCAGTGGGAATAACTTCCATTCTACCACATCTATGGTCTCTGAAAGATAAATGGTTAGAGAATGGAAAGTATTTGACTCCGCCCATTAAGAAGACCACTGGAGGAAGAACAGTGGCAGAATATTAATGTGACAATACTTGTTAGCGTGAAATAGAAAATACCCCAGGATACCTCTTTCCATGGCCCTGAGTGCATGGTTCAGGGCTCATTTCTTCTGTGAACTCATTGCTTTCCCTCTGCTCCTGGCCACAAATTTTAACCATTAATGCCAACAAGTCAGTCAGCAGATTTGTACATGTCACAAGGGAGACCAGATCAGTGAATGGGAGTAGCTCTACTCAAGTTTACGTCCACTTTTGGAGAAAATATTTCTGTTTAAGCTATATCCATCACACCAAATTCTTATGTTAAAGTATAATGTAAGCTAAAGAAAGCAGAAAACATCCCTGAGACGGGGCAGGCTTTCCAGGTTTTCAAGCAGTTGCTACTTCTTTGTCTCCAGTAGTCCCATCCTGGTCTTATTGAAGAGGATTGTGGAAATGCAGGCTTTGAGGGGCATGGCCCCGACTACTTAATGCACAGCCATCCCTCCCTCCTCTTCTCTTCCCTTCCAGTATGACTGTAGGTCCACTTTTCATTTACAGTTAACATGGTTTGGCTCTTAAGCTATATTGTAATTATACTTTTATGTATGCATGTTAATCTCATCTCCCTATCTACCGTGAATTGTAAGCTCTTTGGAATGAGGGGTTACCTTCACTTTTGTGTCTTCCAAAATGCATATAAAAATGTTGGGCACACACTTTGGAAAACAGTTTGGCAGTTCTTCAAAAAGTTAAACATAGAGTTACCCTCTGACCCAGCAATCCACTCTCACACCCAAGAGAACTGAAAACATACATTCACACAAAAACATGTACATAAATATTCAGAGTAGCATTATTCATAACTGCTAAAAAGTGGAAATAACCCACATGTCCATCAACTAGAAAATGAATAAAACAAATGTGGTATATTCCATACAATGAAATACTATTGAGCCGTAAAAAGGAATGAAGCACCAATACATACCACAATACGAATGACCCTTGAAAATATTATGCTCAGATGCAAGAGCCATATATCATTATGTGATTCCATTTATAGACAATGTCCAGAATAAGCAAGTCCATGGAGACAGAAAGTAGATCAGTGGCTGGCAGGAACAAGATGGGAGGTAAGAGTGGGCAGTCACTGCTAATGGGTATGGGGTTTCTTTGGGGGTGATGAAAATGTTCTGAAATTAGATAGTGATGATACCTGCATAACTTTGTGAATACAGTAAAACCACCGAATTGTATACTTTAATTGGTTAATTTTATGCTATGTGAATTATATGTCAAATTTTTTTAATGTTAGGCACATAGAAGAATAAGTGGTTGAAAGTAAGGTTTCCAGAAATATTTTAGGGGGGAAAAACACAAACAGAAACTATGCCTAGTGACTTTGGTGCAATTGTGTCTTTTTTTTACTGTGTCATGAGCTAGAGGCTTTCTCCACTCTTGCATGCCTCCCTGAGAGAGGCTGTGCAGCAGCCAGGAAAATACTACTCAGGCCCCTGCTACAGAGAGCATGACTGACTGGTGGCCCCAGCTGCTCCTCCTGTAGATTTGCTACAACATTTGTGCCAAGCTTCCACTGGCTGCTCCCAACCGATGACTGAGCACAACAGGGGTACGAAGTCAGGCTCATTCCAAGCAAGACACAGACTCTTCCAACAGGCAGCTATGGCTGAAGGACTCCCTATCCACCTGGCATCACTAAGCAGTTGAGTGGTGCTCTCCTCTGCAAGCCAGAACTCACAATAGGAAAGGCAATCACAGAGCTAAGCTCATTAATATCTATTAAAATCAGGGGGCCCAAAGTAATAGAGGTGAGGAGGACCATCAAGGGTGATGGCCTTAGCAGAGTTAGGAGATACACAATAGAGCATAGCATTTTTAAAGGTCAAGAGATAGGCAGCCTTCAAGGGTGCTACTTAATTTAACATCAATAAGCAAAAAAGGGGGCAAGAATGGAGGGACAAGAGGTTGAGTGTGGTCATCTCAATAAAAAGTCACTTTACGCCCTGGCTGGTGTAGCTCAGTGGATTGAGCGCGGGCTGGGAACCAGACCGTCCCGGTTCGATTCCCAGTCAGGGCACATGCCTAGGTTGCAGACCAGGTCCCTGTGAGGGCCATGTGAGAGGCAACCATACATTGCTGTTTCTCTCCCTCTCTGTCTCCCTCCCTTCCCCTCTCTCTAAAAATAAATAAAAATAAAAT
>PVJI01006492.1:0-86050 GCA_004026765.1 Micronycteris hirsuta | reverse complement strand
GTTGTATGCATCTTTGTATTCCTTTCACTGCCTAAAATTATGCCTTACATATTCTGAAACTCCCATTTTTTAAAAAATTGATGAGCAGAAATTCCCATTCAGCACCCATCCTAACTGAATCTGTGAGGCTTACCCAGTCGATACTTGCGGGAAGCAGGGTGCGTAGCTTTCTCCATTCAAACTTGGTATAATGGGAATAGAATAGATTTTGGACTCAGACAAACCTGCTTTTAAATCTTAGCTGCCTTTTACTTTGACTTTGAACTCTAAGCTTCAATCTGCTTCTGTAAAATGTAATATTTATCCTATATGATTGTGGCTGAAATTAAATTATATAATAATGTAAAAACCCAGCACCATGCCTCACATATTTTAAGCTTTCCACAAATAACTATTTGTAATTATTATTGTTGCTATTTAAAAATATTACCTTGAGCATATTAGTCAATGCCATTAAATCTCAATTTCTTCATATATAAATAAGGCTAACATTGCATCACTCATATGATTACAAAGAGGATTAAGTGATATTTATAAAGATCCTATCCAAATTTTTTCATGTATGAAGTATATCACGAATGATTTTTATCCTTTATTCCTCCTTTCCCACATCGTATTCCTTGATATAACAAAGGAGCAGTTTCCTTGTTCTTTCAAAAGGAATATTTCCAATAGTTCCTTAGCTCACGAGCATGTTGTGCTACTGTGGAAACTTTAGCAAAATGAAAACCTAAGGACTTTGTGTCTTTAGGTTAGAAAAATTATGGGGGCATTTGGAGTAACCTTTACTACCTCACATCACCATTACTAAGCAGCATTCTGTAATTTCCCATGGGCATCTCCGGTCTTAGGTTTTCAATGGTGCAGGGACAACTGACCCTTCAGCTCATATACGTAGTATTCCTGAGGAGTCCTATTCCATTAGGTAGTTTCTATATTTGTTCCCCAAGGGATTTTTAGAGTTATGGTTTCTTTCTCTGAACAAAGTGAAACGATCCTAAAACAACAACGGAAACAGAGTGATGGACCCCTCGTCTAACCTCTTGAAGAAAAAGCTCTAAGGAAAAGTCCTAGATGCTGTGTTTCTATAAAGTTCCCCAAATAAGACGAGAAAGCTTGTATAGGTCTGCAGGCTTGCACTGGAGCGGCACTGTTACACGGGATGGCACTTTATACTGATGGTGTAATTTGATGGTAAATTGTCATTATTATCTCCTTATTAAAAGATCAGAATTCAGAGCACAATTGTCATGCTTGCCAGTTTGACCATAAAGTCATTAGCAATACTGACAGTCCAATTACAGTTGTGCTTGTTTCTTACTGATCAGAATCACGGCAATTTCAGAGGAGGCAGAAGCACTGATACCTGTAAATTGAGTGGGGCTGGTAGCAGTCTTCCACATTCAGGAACAGGGTAGTGGAGGGCCCATTTAAGACTATATGGCAGAATCATTGCAAACGATATTTTAAAAACCACTCCTGTCCTAAGGACCACAATGCGTGACACACATACACAGTAAAAAGCTCTAACTAGAACCATAAGACCAGTGGGCTTCTTTTCTGTGCTCCACTTAAGGAAGAAAGAAGCAAAGCACAATGAAATAAACCAATATCTGGTCAGTTCAGACTCAGAGTTCAATATACTACAGCTTATTACCTCAACAATTCATACTGACCCCATGGCACTGCAAAGTCATCAATCATAAAAGAAATATTAAATTAGCTTTAGTATACTGTATTTAGCAAGACTGTGAAGTGGACTAATGCATTTTGAAAAGATTTTTTTCAGCAACTTAGGTTGAAACAAAACAGGTTTTTCTATTTAACCCCTCAGATATCCAGGAAAATTGGGATTCCCTAATACAAGTGACTGCTGCAAATGGTCCTGTTGGGATTTTTAATACTGCCAATAGGTATAATATACATGAAGAAATATAAAGAACACGCCCAAGAGGGTCTCACCTTGAAGCATTCAATATGATGCCTCTAGTCACATTTGGATCCTGAAAAGAATGTCAAATACCCATCTCCTACATCACTGCTGCTAATGTCAGGGGAAGACACATCCTTAGAGAAAAAGGTAACCCCAGCTCCCCATGAATCCTTGTAGAGAGGATATAAGTAGTCACTCCCAACTCTCCCAGCCTTGCATTTGTAGTTCCTGACTTCAGTGGACTATGCCTACCATTTATCTTCATTACTGGCCAGTAACATTGCTAAAGATCAGCTTAAGATCTGAGTGTAGAATCACTTCCTATAGATTCTAGCTTAATATAGGAGTGCCTACATTGAGGGAAACATCCTCTCTCTGCCTTTGAGAAATGAGTTGGTTTTTCTGTGATACCCAGCTACAGCAATAAACAAAGATGATTCATACATGAAGATCCACAGCCAGTTCTTTCATTGATTACCTTCAGACATTAATTTTCAGCCTAATTGCTTTGGTTGGCACTTTCACCTCAGTGGTACTTACATGTGCCTACAGATCTGTTTGATCACAACTCCTGGGTTTTGAATTATTTAATACCCAATCAGATTTCGAAATGTTGTCCTTCATACTCTGTCCAGGATTTCTGCAAAGGAATAAATATAATGTGATATTTAATAAAACAGATTTTTAAACCACAGATCTCCTTAATTATCTTTGTAAGCCTAAGTCATTTTCTTTGTTCATGAAACAATTGCTTTAGTAAAATTAAAATCACAAAGAACTTCCACATTCCATCTGGGTTTAAAGATATTATACAAAAACTCTGGTAACAATGTATTTGTCTCATGAAAATGATGGCTTTGCAAAGATTGTGTTCATTCTATTCAGCAACAATCTTGTAATTTTAAAAATTCTTAACAGTTATTTTATACATTTTAGAACAGTCCATACCAGTTTCGTTTTTACATCAGCGCTCTATTGCATCCCAGTTCTCTCTCCGGCCTCGTGGAGACCTGGGCCCCAGGCTGCCCGGTCTTGCTCTCCAAGTCTGATAATCAACATCACCATTTCAGCCGTGCAGATGCAATCTTTTCAGCTTCTTGTTCTCTTCCCAAGCTACTTAATGTAGTTTTAATGGCAGCATTAAATATTAGTTTCATGATTTTCTGTGCTTAGTTGTGGGATGATATTACATTCATCTAATGTTTTTAAAAAGGAAGACTCTGAGGAAAGCATATGATCTCAGTTGCTGGGCCAGTGCTTATGAATCAATTTAAAATAGTCT
Organism: Micronycteris hirsuta; assembly: GCA_004026765.1. Classification (NCBI taxonomy): domain Eukaryota; kingdom Metazoa; phylum Chordata; class Mammalia; order Chiroptera; family Phyllostomidae; genus Micronycteris; species Micronycteris hirsuta. The sequence goes on along the minus strand of PVJI01006492.1, from coordinate 82,835 downwards.
TCTCCTTCTTTTCTAATACCTGCTTATTTTAATTGAGGTATCAACTATTTTATCAAATATTGACTTATCTTTTCTAGTTAAAAATTTTCTAGCTTCCATAAAATAATACAACTCTAATATGTATATATACACATCTAACTCATGTAGTGTATGTATCACCCTAATATATAAATACACACATATATGCATTCATACAAATTAAACCACATCTTTAAAAAATTTAGATATGTTGAAGAAACCGCATATTTTCAGATGTCTAAATGACCATTATTTACACAAATATGACCAGTTGTCTAATTTATCAAGGACAATGCAATGTTACTAAAGTGATTGCTTCACATAGAAATTAAATGGAGAATTACCAAAAGAACTTGCTAAACATTTTCAGATTTCAAAAAATGTCTTTCTTGGCTGTTGAAGCTACTTTAGCCTCAGGTATCCAAATACTTTTTAAACTCTTCACCCTACCATTCCTTGTAGACAGCCTCCTATTTTAATCAGTCTGCTTTGATAGTCCTTTGAAAATGGTGTCTTGATGTGTATTTAAGTGCAATAAATAAACTTGACATTTAGAGAAATAAAGGAAATGGCTATGAATTAACCTGAAAATCGCAGTCTGTAGCTTAGCAGCCATGTGCCTAGCTAACACACAAAGGCTATTTCTCCTGTTAAAAAGCAGGAAGGAAGAATATAAGAATATACTTAAAGACAACAGCTGTGTGCCCCAATTCGCAAGATGGCCACCCAGTCTGCTTGTGCACCCTTCTTCCCGCAGAGACCACGACACCCTTGACCCAGGCGCGAAAGGCCAAAGTCCCGTCCAGTAAACTGTATGCAACTCAGAGTCCAGCATCTGAGTGATGTGCCCTGCATTCCACTGGGCCGAGAAGTGGCTCCTAGATATCTACAAGATATAAAGAAAAATCATTTCTCTACTTTCCATACCCAATCCAATAATGAAGACTGGAGTAGGATCAGTGTTGCTCTATAAAATTTTTATTTGGGGAATGGAAGATAAAGAAAAACACAGAAGTCACACATTGGTCCATAGCAATAGCGAAGTTCCGTAGGTCAGAAATTGTAAAGACTTTGCCATGGCCACATAGAAAGTTTCTTGTTTAAACCCTGGATTCACTCTCTATGAGAAGCTACCTTGTTCGTTGTCTTCTGTGGCTCTCGGATTTGCCTTTTTGGAAGATTTTTCTAAGTTTTTGAGGGGATTGCATTGACAGAGAATATAAACTGCAGGCCTGAATGACAAATGATTTAGGGTACAATTTACTAACCCCCTAAGGCAATCCTCAGGCCTCCCAGCCTGCTCTGTGCAGAAGCAGGCTGCAAAAGTGGTGTGGCCCCAGCCAGGCACACTTTTTAACACCAGTTGTCTCTGGCACCTGACTTGGAGTCAAGCGCTAAAGAACCACTTTGTTTTAGATCTTTGTTAACTTGGATAACTGACCATTTGGGTACTTGTTTCCCCACCCCACCAGCTTTAAATTTACACTTTTATTTTCTAAATTCACCAATAAAGAGTGACCCCCAAAGCCCTAGGCCCCCACCTTCAACCCCAATAAAAGCAGAACCCCAGGTCTGTGTGCCTCCTGATGTGTCTGTAAGAAACTAGTTTTCTTCAAGTTTCCTCATGTTATTGCTGAAGAGGGTCTTGCAATCATAATAAAAACTATAAAGTGCTGTCCAGTTGTTACATTTGTTTAGCAAGAGTTGTCTGCAGGAAGCTCTGGGGCCCAGGTGAGGCCCCCAGGCATTTTTAGCAGGTAGCATTGCTATCCATGGACTGAGACCAGCGCAAAACAGTAATGCCTTGTGTTACTATGTTATGATGTCAGGACGACTGGGATGTCATTGGAAAATAGGACTTTTTCAGCCCTCCTATATAATCTCATGCGGCCACCGTAGTATGCACATTTATTAGCCGGACCATCATTATGGAGATGTTGATATGCCACAAAATGGATGCATCTTAATTTGATTATGGTGAGTGAAAGAAGCTAAAACAGAAAAGATGCATTCTGTATTATTCCATCTATGTAAAATTCTAGAAGATGCAAACAAATCCATGGTTGCTGAGCAAAGGTGTGTGAGGATGGGGAAATGAGGAGGAGGGGTGGGAGGGGAGGGAGATTCTGAGGGGTCTGAGAAAAGTTAGGATGTGATAGATACAGTAACTGTTTTGGTTGTGGTGATGGTTCTGTGGATGTACACAGAAGGCAAGGCTTATCAAAAGGTGCTTTAAATATGTGTAAGATTATTGTATGTTTTTATTCCTCAATATAACTATTGAGGAATAAAAATTAAAAAATTAAAGGTGTCTTTACTAAGTTCTTATGATACATAACTTAAGCAGAAGACCTATGCAAGATAATGTATTAAATTTAACAGAATTGTAATTAAGAATAGTTTTCTTTTTGTAACTCCTTGTTATAAAGCTTGGCCATCGCATTTCTTATAACTTGTTTTGCAGGCTGTCAGATTAAAAATATGTACACAGGACTCATTTTCAAAAAGTCTTCTAAGACTACAAAGAGTTGCAAGTATCATGAGATAATTACTAACTCAAGTCAAAGTGTATTCAAAGCTGCCAAGGTTATACAAATCAATTTAAAATAACAATCTATTTTTGTTTTTGCTTTTACAAGTATTATACTTCTTCCATTACACTTGATCTTAACCAAAAGGCCGAGAAGCGATGTATACTTCTTCCATTAGATTTGGTGTCACCTTATATTAAATCTTTACATTTCTTTACATTTTAGATTAAATCATTTTAATAGTTAAAGGTTATGGTCACAGAATTATTTTAACATTACCAATTAACCTTAAATCTGCATTGCTTTTACTACTTCTTATTCCTTAGAAACAATCACTGAGAAATTATTTTTTTAAAACTGGTTTAACAATTTAAAATATTTTTTAATAATGTAAATTGTAGCCCTTCCTTGCTTCCTTCCTTTCTTCCTCCTTCCCTTTCTTCTTTCCTTCTTCCTTCCTCCTCCTCTTTCCTTCTTCCCCACCCCACTCCTTTCTTTTCGCTTTCTTACCTCTTTGTTACTATTTTTAAATGTATTTACCGAGCACTTAAGATTTGGCATTCTGGAGATCTGCGTTGTAAGCCACAGCCTTACTTTTGGTATTTATTTTCTTGTTGGTGAGAAAAGACAATGCGTGACACACACCTGCAGGAGGAGGTTTATAAGGAGAAGGGAGGGTAATGGAGGGCGGGCACCACAGGCTGCAGATACCGCGGGTGCTTGAGAACGGAGTGGACACAGACACTACAGCAGTCACGGAAGGTTCTGTGGCTTTTTAGTGAAGAATGCTGTTCATCATTTCCAGCTAAATAGGGTTATACTTAGACTAACCATGTACAATGATTTTATTGAGTTAAAAAAGTAACCACTTTAGTAGTTTCTCGTCCTCTTAAAATCTTGTTGCTTGTAAAATGTAAAAGGGCCTAAGTTGCTATAATTTGATTTCTCATAACATCCATTAGAATAAAAATTAGGTTTACAGAGGCCTTTTTCCTAGGGAAACCACATCTACTGGTTTCCATGGATTTAATTCTACGTGCACTCATTTTTTTCAGTAATCATTTAATAATTATGTTACCTTGGAAAAATTATTTGAATTGTCTGAGCCTTAGTTTCCTTATTATATGTAGAGAGACTTTGAGTAATAAATTGAATAGTGCCTGGCCCCTAACAATAGCCAAATAAATAAAAGCATTACTCCTATCATTAATTACTTTGGGTTAGGTGGTTATAGTTTAGTACAACTTCACATCATTTTATACACTAAAGAAATATTTTGTGCAGATTTCATTTTAGTTGTTAGGGTCATATATTCCCATTAGATCAGTTGCTCAGTGCAGTGATTTTCAACTGGTGTGCTGCAAGAACTTTTAAAACACGCAGTACCTGACTATTTAGTCAGGGGCACTGACCTTTTTTCCCTTAGATTGTCAAATAAAAATAACAACAACCAACACAGCAATAGCCATCCCATTTGAATGAGTCAAAATTATACGTGTTTTTTGCCAGGTTGGCAAAAAATGTATCTTTTTTGGTGTGCTGCAGAAGTTTAGTAATTAGTTTATGTGTGCCATGAGATGAAAAAGGTTGAAAATTTCTGGTTTAGTGTCTTTACCACTTAGTAGTCCTCATTATTACAAATTAAATTACTCTCAGTAATTGACTGACAAAGCTGATCTTTTAGATATAGATAAATGAGCGATAAGGCTTGAATAATATTTCTAGATTTTTTACTTTCTGGAAAACCTCATTTGGAATGTAGGACATTTGGAAGATGCAAACAAATGCATCAGCTCTCCTGAGACAAACAGGTTGCAGACTCTTGCTGATTTAAATTTAGGTTCTATTATCTCGACATGTTGTTTTTATAGTTAGAATAGACACATACTTAGATCTTCTAGAGAACAATCTTTGTTTACAATGCGCTGTCCCGTTGTGCCTCTTAAGGTATGCTCGGATTTGTTATATGGTGTGTTACGCGTTTTGGTTTTGAACGTGAGCTCAATGTGCTGATACTTCTTAGCTCTTCTGGCTTCATTGTTGCTCCACATTATGACTTTGATCCTGGATTCAAGGTCTTGACTGTGAATACTCTGATTTGAGCCTTGACTTGATTTCTTGTCTCAGTTTTTCCATTCCATTTGGTTTTGTGAAGGATTTTTGGAGTTTAGTTATAAATTTCCCTGTTATAATAATAAGTTCATATCTACTTTGTGAATAGTTTGTCTTTTTTTGTGATTTGCCAAAACTATGCCAAAATACTCTGAAGAAACCTTATGAACCTTCATGAAATGACACGAGAAGATATATTCAATGACTAAGAATAGCCGTTTGAATCTCCATGACAGAGCCAATTATTTTGTGAAACTAGAAATCTAATTTCTTAAAAAAATCCAAGCAGGCTTTTAAGTAGGCAGTTGCTCACCAAATGCGTGTCAACTCCCTTTCTCCTTCAAGTTCATCCATCATGTCATAAAAACACTATACTTAAATACTCTATTGTGAGGGTTAGAAATTAGATCTGAAAATTCTTGGCTATGGTGAATAAATGTTTATTAATGATCTACAATTACCTACCAGTTAGGTCTTAACACCTGTGACTGCTTAAGAAACAACTAAATCAGCTTCTGAGTTTTCTTTTGCATTGGCACCAGAGACTGATTTATACATATTACAACTGATTGCATGTACCATGTGTCAATATAAACCATCAACTGGACCTACATCTGATAGGACATTTCATTTATTCAAGGCCGTTTAATGACTATTTTATATGCTCTGCATTGAACTTGGAGCTGGGAATAAAAAGACACTAGGCTAAGACTTTCTTCCTAACTTAAGGAAACTTTCATTTCAGATGATAACTAGTTGATTTTTGCTTTATGGAGAAATAATCATTCTATTCACTGAAAATCCATTATTTTCATGAAAAAATAATGAAAATCCATTATTTGGATTTGTATACCTCCAACAGGATAATTATTTGACTAACTTTTTCATTATTTGTTTTTAACGGATTGCCCTGACAATGTGAATAAATAACCTGAGACAGTTTACAACAATGAAAATGGTTTTTTTGGCTCATTCCTTTCCATCATCCAGATATGGTCTGACTGTTGACAAAGAGAGCTTCCTGAAGCAGTTTAGGTAAGAAATGATGATTGAATGAACTAGGGAGGCAGCGACAAAGATGGAGATGAGCAGACATGGTTGGAACAGATGTTGGAAGAAAGCCCGTTAAAGTTTGCTGATGGCTAGGATGGGGAGGTGAGGAAGGGTGATTTTGAGATGTTCATTAGAAATCCAAGTGAAATGGTAAGGAGGTAGTTGAACACATCAGTATTGACTTCGAGGGAAAGGTTTTATCTGGAAATGGATAGGTGATCAGGTTCTTATAGAGACACTTTATCTCAATGATACTGATGTCCATAGTAAACCTACAGTGAGTTTGTTTTACTACTTGAAGGACATAGGTTTTTGCTTCTTATTTTGTGTGTGACCTTGAGGAATTAATTACCTTAAGTCTCACTGTCTTCCTCTGGTAATAAGATATCATATTTGTGAGGTTTAAATGAAATAATGCATTCAGCCACTAGTATAATGTTAGGTATATGGTAACTACTCAATAAATAAAGTAGTAGTCATCTGAGAGCAGGCAGTATATAAATCCTAGGGTATGGACCAAAAAGAAAAACACTTGTTGATAGTCGTTAAGTTAAATAGGATTGTTTTGCATTAAGAATGCCCATAATATTCTGAAAAACTTAGAAATGGGCAAGAAAAGGTATTTCTGCACATCCTCTTAGATTAGCTCTAACTTAACTCCACCTTTCCCTGTCATGGAGTGATTTTGTAGCTGTGTAAATTGTAGTTTTAGTAATACAAAACAATTCTTGTCCACAGACATGTCAATGATTACATCCAGCAGAGATGCAATCTACTAGCAGATTTACTTTGGTATTTGTGATTGCCTTTATAGGCACATCCTATGGATGCTTCTTTGAACTGAATTCAACATTTTATGGGTTCCCTCACTAATTCATGAGTTAAAAAGGATATTGAACATGTGCTCATTTATATTTGTATGAGAGTTATGACTTTGTCTTTACAAAAGTATTCTTGAACAAGAGTAATTCTTGTGTATCATTCTTCAATTTGATAAAGAAAAATTATTACATATGGATATAAAAAGGGAAGTAACTAAAACATTTAATTAGAAGAGGGATGTAGGTACATGCTTTGATAAATGTTATTGGATTGGACCATATTTCCAATCTGATAAAATAGTATTTAAATCTTGAAGTGCTTTAAGTAATGGTCCTTGAATGTGTCCTGTGAAACATGACTATATTAAGAAATGCTGATACATATTTTGGAAAAAAAAATAAAAAGAATTCCAATGTCAAATTAATTTGGGAAAAAACTAAACTAGATTCCTTTACTGAAGATCTCAGAGAATCCACTCAGTGAAACGCATTGTAAATATCTGGGAGAGCATGGATAGCATACCCCAACATATTTTGATTTCATAAGACACATGTTTAAACAAATATATCTGTTTAAAACCTGATTTAAAGGAAGGTTTTTGAAATTTTCAGTAAAGAAATGGTAGGAAAAGATAAATATAGCTGTCTAACAGCAAAGAAGGGAGTGGGGTGGAACATTTCCACCGGTCCTCCGGTGTCCAAAGACCTCCTCCATCAGTCCTGAGAGGGCTCTGCCGGAGCTCAAGAGTGGCGGAATGGCCGTCTGAATCTATCTGTGGGGTTGCCTGAGTGCAGCCGGATTCTGTTTGCAGTGGCGAGATACAAATGATACTAAAGACCTTTTAAAACCTGCTTTTAAAAGACATCATGCTTCACATTTCAAACATAATATCTGTGCTTATCAAATTGCTCTATTATAGATAAATTGTATCAGTTGCTTAATAATTAAATCTCATGTGCCTCATGTATTTTAGAGAAAAGTATCACGACCAAAGACACAGAGTGGGAGAGTTGTATTTGATTTGGGGATTGAGACCCTAAAATGATTTGTCTCAGAATCCCTAAAACATATCAAGATACATTTTTTTTTAATTTTGCCCTGGCCAGGTGGCTCAGTTGGTTGAAGCATCGTCCTGTACACCAAAGGGCAGTGCGTTCGATGCCAGGTCAGGGCATATACCTAGGTTATGGGTTCCATCCCCTGTGGAGGTGTGTAAGGGAGGCAACTGATGGATGTTTCTCATATCAATGTTTCTCTCTTTCTCCCCTCCTTCCTTGTTCTCTAAAGTCAATAAACATATCCTTAGGTGAGGATTAAAAACAGAATCCCATTTTACAGGCAGTCCTATAACTCTCCTACTGTACTTTTGGAGATCTTTATTTAGACCATTAATTTGATAACTCTAAAATGTTTTAGTGTTCTGTTTTCTAAATAATTTTCTAAAAAAATTATTTGGATAGTGAAACAAAAATAATCTATATCTATTTCTCTATATATATCATTATAAAATAATAAATGAAATAGGCATGACTTGTTTATTAATGCAATGTTCAAAATGAGATATTTTTTATTAACTGAAGGTGTTATAGGATGTGTAGGAAAAATGTAGGCAAGTCTCTTTTCACTTAAACTCATTTCTAGTCTGACTGAAGATTTAGTATACATAACAAAAAATAACAGTTGAAACATAATATGAGAATTAAAAAGTGTGAAGTGTTTTGAATAAGTGTACATGTGAGAAAATAATCCATGATGAGATACCACCTCACACCAGTCAGCATGGCCATGATAAACAAAGCAACAGATAACTGTTGGAGGGGCTGTGGAGAAAAGGAACCCTACTGCACTGTTGATGGGAATGCAGACTGGTGCAGCCACTGTGGAAAACAGTATGGAATTCCCTCAGAAAACTAAAAATGGAACTGCCTTTCGACCCAGCAATTCCACTACTGGTATTATACCCTAAGAATCCTGAAAAATCAATTCAAAAGAACCTTTGCACTCCTATGTTCATAGCAGCACAATTCACAATATCCAAGTGCTGGAAACAACCTAAGTGCCCATCTACAAACGAGTGGATCAAGAAACTATGGTACATCTACACAGTGGAATTCTATGCAGCAGAGAGGAAGAAGGAGCTTATACCATTTGCAACAGCATGGATGGAACTGGAGAGCATTATGCTAAGTGAAGTAAGCCAGGCGGTGCGGGACAAATACCATATGATCTCACCTTTAACCGGAATATAATCAACAAAAGAAAAAAGCAAGCAAAACATAACCGAAGACATTGAAATTAAGAACAATCTAACAATAGCCAGGGGGAAAGGGGGAGGGGACAGTGGGGAGAAGGGTTTACAGGAACCACTATAGAGGACACATGGACAGAACCAAGGGTGGAGAGGGGGGCAGGAAAGGGAGGTGGGATTGGAAGGGGAGGGGAGGGGAGAGGATGCAGACAACTGTAATTGAACAACAATAAAGTAAAAAAAAATAAAATAAAATATATATATATATATATAAAGATACAAGCAAAAAAAAAAAAAGAATCCTTGCAGGTTAAGACTAGGGAGAATGAGAATGATGAGCTTTTGAATGTTTGTATCTATATATTTATTAAATTTATTGGAGTACCTTGATTAATAAAATTACATAGGTTTCAGGTGTACAATTCTGTAATACATTATATGCATATTGTATTGTGTGTTCACCACCTCAAGTTAAGTCTCCTTCCATCGCCATTTATTCTTCTTTTACATTCTTCTACCTCCCCTCACCCCACTTTCCCTCTAGTAATAACCAAGCTGTTGTCTATGAGTTTTTTGTTTTTCTTTTTTTTCTTAATCCCTTCACCTTTTCCACCCAGTCTCCCCAAATTTTCTCCTCCCTCTAGCAGCTTTCAGTTTGTTCTCTATCTATGGATCTGTGTCTTTTTTTGTTTTGTTTTTTAGTTTATTTGGTTCATTAGATTAGATTTCACACATTAAGTTGACTCATATAGTACTTGTTTTTCTCTGACTGGCTATTTTACTTAGCACAATACTATCCAGGTCCATCCATGCCATCACAAAAGGTAAAATTTCCCTCTTTTATACAGCTAAGTAGTATTCTATTGTGTAAATGTACCACAGCTTTTTTATCCACTAATCTACTAGTGGGCACTTGGGCTGCTTTTAAATCTTGGCTACTATAGATAGCGCTGGATGCATATTCTTTTATAGATAACATAGGGGTGCATATATTCTTTTAAATTAGTGTTTCAGATTTCTTTGGATATATTTCCAGAAGTGGAAGCACTGGGTCATAAAACAGTTCCATTTTTAATTTTTTGAGGTAACTCCATACTGCTTTCCACAGTGGCTACACCAGTCTGCATTCCCACCAACAGTGGATGTGCTTCCCTTTTCTCCACATCTTCACCAGCAATTGTTGTTTGTTGATTTATTGATGGTAGCCATTCTGACAGGTGTGAGATGATATCTCATTGTTGTTTTAATTTGCCTTTCTCTGATGATTAGTGATGTTGAGTGTCTTCATATGTCTGTTAGCCATCTGTATGTCCTCCTTGGAGAAGTGTCTATTTGGGTCTTTTGCCATTTTGAATTGAATTGTTAGCTTTTTGGTGTTGATTTTTTTTGAAGAGGAAAGTTCCAGGGATATCAGTCTAGGCAATTGATTTAACAGGTGTGTGGTGCAGAAAGGGGGTAACAGAGGAAAAAATAAGAGTTAAAATAAAGATTTTTGTAACTAAGGGTTCATGCTGAGGCATTAATAGCAAAAACTCAGATAATGCATAGTGAAGACAGATAAGAAATTTTGCAGAATTTTGACATTCATACTATTCTTAAGCCATTAAAATTTATGGATCTTTTGGTAAATTCCATAGTTTTAAAAAGAATATCTTGTGTGTGTATATTTCTTTTCTTTTTAAATTATTCTTATTTATTCTGTTACAATTGTCCCAATTTTCCCCCTTTACCCTCCTCTGCCCAGCACATCCCCTGCTCCCACAGTTGATCCCCACACTGTAGTCCATGTCCATGGGTCATTCATACAGGTTCTTTGACTAGTCCCTTACTCTTCTTTCCACCATTTACCTCCTCTCTGACAGCTGTCTGTTCCATGTTTCCATGTCTCTGGTTTTTGCTTGTTAGTTTATTTTGTTCATTAGATTCCTCTTATACATGAGATCATATGGTATTTGTCTTTCACCAACTGGCTTATTTCACTTAGCATAATGGCCTCCAGTACCATGCATGCTGTCACAAAAGGTAGAAGCTCCTTCTTTCTTCCTGCTTCATAGATTCATTGTGTCAATGTACCACAGTTTTTTAATCAGTTCATCTACTAATGGGCATTTAGGCTGTTTCCAACACTTGGCTATTGAAAATAATGCTGCTATGAACACAGGGGTGCATAGATTCTTTTGAGTTGGTGTTTTGGACTTTTTAGGGTATATTCTTAGCGATGGAATCACTGATTTTTGATATGTGTTAAAATCTCACTAATTCGGATAAATTGAAGGAGATATGACTCTATACTAATTAGATAATATGGATTTATGAATGCGGAGCACCTACAAATCAGTTTTATTTCTTTTCTATATCTATGAAAACAATAACTACTCAATGAACGTGTTAAGCTTCCTGAGATAATTAGCATATTCTTGAAGATTGATTTATAGTTGAAATATTTTCCCTTGAATCATGTTTTCCTAAGAAGAGGTGCTTTAAGTGATCAATTCTTATTAAGTGTTAATAATTGTGTAAGTATCTAGTTTTTCCTGTTAATTGGATAGGCAGACCTTTTCTTATTATGTGGAGTCAAAGTGAATTTCATCCAAGCTGTGCTGGATGCTTGACGTTTGCTCCTCAGAGACACCTGTTAGGGTCCTGCAGCCCTAGGAGGCTGGCCTTTATGGATCAACAGTTGCCCTCACTCTCCCAGCTTCTGGTATGGTTTTGCCAATGGGAGGTACCAACAGGAACTCTGCGAGGTGGGACAGGGCATGAGGGAGTTTATTCCCCAGCTCCCTCCCTGCCACACCTACTGAAGGCCATGGCTGTTCTTAGGGTATCTTTCTCCTCTCCGAGTTCCAGAAACCACTTGCTCCCTTTTGTCTTTAGACCTGAAAAGTAAAGGCTTTTTGCTCTTCCACTCCAGGGTCCTGTGCCATCTCTTGTTGCTTGCTGTTAAGAGCAACTATTCCTCTGACAGGAATTCCTTTTAAAAAATGTCTCAATGGCCATATCTGAGTGTGCCAGCTGTTTCCTGCTGCGACTTGGACAGATAATATGGCTTTAGTTCAGATTCATAAAAAACAGCAAATGAAATACAAAATATAATGTTCTGCTGAATCTATAAACATATTTCAAATGTGTTTAATAAGATATTGTAAGAGTGGTTGTCAGAAGGGAGGAAGGTTGGAGCACAGGGTGAAAGAAGTGAAGGGATTAAGAAGCACAAATTGGTCTTACAAAATAGTCATGGGGATGTAAATACAGCATAGGGAATATAGTCAATAATATTGGAATAACCGTATCGTGTCAGATGGATACTGGAAATATTGGGGGGAACACTTTGTAAACCAAATGATTATCTAACCACTATGCTGTACAGCTGAAATCAATACAAAATAATATTGAAAGTAAACTATAATTGGAAAATAAAAATGCAAAAAAGAATTAATTAATCCAATTACTTTTATTTAGTAACAAATGGTTGAATGCTTACTATATGCCAGGCATTGTTATTTGATAGGAAAATAAACAGTTGAAGAATCCTTGGTATTTATGTTACCATTATATTATCAATAATAAACACAGTATATATTATTAATATTAACATTCATAATATAAATATACTAATCATATTAACATGAACATTAATACCATATGGGTTTGACATATTCTCAGCTACACAGAATGTATTGCTTTAAGATAGATATCAGTTAATACCTGATGTGTTTTCTTTAACAACAGGAAATATAGAACATTTACTATATGCAGACTATTGGGCTTATGATTCCTAAAAGCATCATTTCATTGTTTTTTCATGTTTGAAATAAAAGCTTACTAAAGCTTCTGGTTCATAGTTTTAGATTATTTTGTTTATTTTACTTCATAAAATGTGGAATTCACAATCTATGAAGTAGTATGGTGTTATTTGCATAAACACAGAATATATAGTGTAGAAGAGTGTATAAAAGGAGAAAAAACAAAAATAAAAATAGCTAATAAAAAAGAAATATGGAATTTAGACTGCACAGAGCATTAATTTTCCTTTGTTAAGGTATTTGAGGAACAGTCGGGTCCTTTTGTGTGGGGCATTCACCTCTCTCAGGGCGTTAGCATGCGAATTACAGCTTCATTGGGTGAAGTTGCAGGAGTCGTTTGGATATATATAATATATTCTTTGCACACTTTATCATCATAATATTCCTCCTAACTATCAGTGATAAATATACTTTAAAACCTTTGTTTATTAATTTCTTATTTCAGAAATATGCCAAATAAAAATCAAATTTTACAAACATTTACTCCAAATGACATTATTTTCTGTCTTACAGTGAACATTTTTTTGAGGAAAAAGAAGTAAAAATGGGGATTAAACTATTTTTTTTTAAATTTCCAGTAGATCTCTGACATCATGGTAAACACAGTTCAATCCTCCACATAAACACTATGGATTATTAGCTTCAATGAACATTGATTACACTTGGCTATATTATTTAACATTCAACTATACAAATGGAAAGAAAAATAGCTCTGTGATTAGTTTAAAAGTTATCCAGTGAGTTAAATTACCCAAACATTCAGTTTCCTGATTATTCTGTTTCCAGGAATTAGCTCTACATTGCGATTGCACAAAATAGAATGAAATCATAAGTGTTGCAAATATCTATTAATGGCACCATGAGATTTTGTTTTCCTTCATGTAGTCTCAAAATGGAAAATACAACAGCATTGAAACTTGATGATGATGAATACTCAGACCTTAATTAGAAATATATCATAGATTGTCACACCACTGCTCTGTTTTAGGAGAGCTTAGGGAGTGAAGAGGAGAGAGTATCTGGCTTCTCAGATCAAGACTGTGAATTGATATTTCCTTAGATTGGTAAGAAGTGGTTTATCCCTGGCTGGTGTGGCTCAATGGATTGAGTCATGGCCTGTGAACCCAAGAGTTACCTGTTAGATTCCCAGTCCAGGACACATGCCTGGGTTGCAGGCCAGGTCCCCAGGAGGGAGTGCACTAGAGGCAACCACACATTGATGTTTCCCTCTCTTTCTCCCTCCCTTTCCCTGTCTCTAAAAATAAATAAATAAAATCTTTAAAAAAATAAAAAGCAGTGGTTTAGATAAATCAGCATTATCCAGCATTCTCATAAGTCTTCTCACCATTGAACTAAATATAGGTCACTGTTTTTTAGAAACTTGAAATGTGAAAGGCCTCATTCTCCACACACACAGATTTAGTATTAAAAACATCATGACAATAAAGGCAGCAGCAGGACACAAATGCAATTAGCAAAGGAAGCATGGCTAAAACATTTAAATGTACAACATTATGCATTGGTTCAACAATTCATTTCCAATGTAGCTTTTCAATTCCACTGTCTCCAGGTGTTCTCTATTTCATATCTAGATCTAATTTTTTTTTTATAGAATTGCATGTCACTGGAATAGCTGAGAAAAGAAAATTTCACCCTCCCAAATTGTTTGCAGCTTCAAAGAGCATAGTAAAGTGTTTTGATACAGAAAGTCCTGACTTTTTCCCTTCAAGAGCAGTTTTAATATATTTTTACTGCTTATGGTCTTATATAAAAGTTAGGATTTGAGGGGTTTGTGATGTGCTGCCACATTAATTCTTACAATAGAATTTTGAAACCACTATCACGATTATCACTTAGAAGAAAGAACACATGCTTATGATTTCCTTGAGAATTAATGTTCAGTAAATGACCAATTACTACTGGGTCCGATGATCAGTTATTCATTGAAACACCACATTCTCCCAATTTATTGTTCTACCAAGTAGAACATGGTAGTTCTTAGACATACAGACTAGAAAACAGTAAAGTAATAATGTCCAAGATACCACTTTCTATACATACTCCGGAACACACTAAAACAAACCAAATTATTTGCTTCTAAACTGCTAATATCAGATTAGCATTTTGACCTCCGAAGGGTTATAGGAGTCTTTTCAAATATGTATTCTGAATCCCCAAGACTTCTCTTATGTGTAGGTTATTGAATTTTAAGTTTTTAAAACTCTAATTCTTACTTTGCATTTTATTTTATTTACTGCATATTTTCAGCTTTCATTTCCCTGAAATTCATGAGGTAACATTTGTCTCCTGCTTTTCTATTTTTAAGGCTTCATGAGATCATGGGAGCTCTCACATCTTATCCAGACACCACTACCAAATAGCAAGAAAGGACAAAGAAAACAAAATACATCAATCCAGCTAACTTGTTAGGTCATGTACTTAGATATTAGTACTTCTACTATAAATATTATTTTACATATAAAATTTGGTACTGTCCTTTTCTGTTTCCATCAAGCAAATACTTTCATAAATACACAGAAAAATTATATGTGTTTAAATCAATACTTCTTCTTATAACTTTATTTTGGATCATTTGAAAGGAAAACAATCCAAACTAGCACCTCTTAATCAGCTTTTATACTCTAAGGCATTGTGCTTTTTAAACAATACTCATGATTTCCTTTGACTACAGCCTACTTTAATGTAATAAGTATTACTATTCCTATTTTGCAAATGAGGCACTTGTCCAAAATCATGTGGGGGTTAAATAACTTATCTGAGATAATAGAGTAATTCATGAAGAGGGATTCAAAATCTACTCTACTTCCCAAAACTATTTCCTCTCCAATATTCAATCAAACAGGCATAGTATTTTCAATATACAGTTTTCTTAGCATTATTTCAAAACCATGTCTCTAAAAGACGATGCTTCTTCAGAGCTACAGAAGAAATGGTACAGCATGTAATGAAGGAGGACCAATATAAAAGGCTAAATCTGAAAACTGAATATGCTGATTTGTTGTTTGAAAAACTGTTAATCAAGTTTAGTCCACCAACCATTAATATGGTAACTTGTACAAAAGACATTAAAGAGAATAGTAGAATTACTGGGAAACAGAATTAAGATATGAAATATTTAAATGTTTACTTCAGGGATTTAGATTTTCTATGTATCTTGAGCTCTTCATATATACTGGGAAGCATATATTTTATACATTGTAACTGTGAGAGCGTCCCAAAGAATATATGCAATGAGATGAGTCATGGGAGAGGACAGGGAAGGGGAGGTGCAAGAGAATATTCCTTTTAGATATTTTTGCCCTTGTTACTTTTCATTTTTGTAGCATTCTTTTGGTATAACACTCTCTACATATATCTTCCAAAATATGTGTGAAATTTGATTGCACCCCACATCTCCAGTTATTGTTTTACTAAAATGGAAAATAAATAAGAATATTTAAATTTGGAAACTGAGTTTGGATTTAATAAAGGCCATATGCATAGTTTTGTAGAAGCCATTTTAACCACAGTATATATTTTAAAACTGATAGATTTTCAAAAGGAGATTGCATGAGATTCAAAAGAAATATATGTTTTCTGAAAACATAATTATCCCATCTGGGTCAGTAGAAAGGAAGGTGATTTAAGTTTGGAGTGTACCTTTAGAGAATGGATAAGACATGAATTTCTTTTTTTAGAAAATTTACTTTTTTCTGCACACCACATTTGTTTCTACTTCTAAAAATTACTCTGCTAGCATCTCTTCCTTCTCCTCCTCAGCAAATATTTATTGATTATTATTTTTTCATGAGAATATGAGGAAGATTAAGATCCAGTTTTTAATTTGTTGGGATTTAAAATCTTGTGGTAAGGCCAGAACATTTACAATCAAGGTAAATAATAATTAGATATAATTAGACAACAATAAATATAATGGATCTTAAGAGCTGTGACATGAATGGTAACCATGTGACTTGAGGCTGCTCCTTCTCTCTGTGATCACAGTAAACATTGATAATCAGCCTTGATACTTTACTGCTGTGTATGGACAGGGGAAGTGTGAATCGTCTTTGGTACTGAACTCTAGGTTGGCGTTACCTGTAAATCAGCATACTCATTCAAGATGAATTTCTGTTACTATTTCTGTACTATGGAGGTGATACATAGAAATTCAGAGGACGGAGAAATTCAGAGGACAGAGTGATTAGTGATATGTCTCCAGGAACAGTAAGTTTTGAGTTTTACATAAAAGAATGATAAGATATAATTTAATAGAGGAGTAGGGCATTCTAGATTAGAGAACAGCTGGGAGCAAAGAACACAGATGTCCTCATTTGTGGTGCGTCACAGAACAGGCAGTACACAGGTTGGACGGATGGTGCTGTAAAGGGTTGCAAGACAGGACAGTGCCTAGCTGAGGGGGTGGAATTTCACCTTGTTGCTCTGTGCTCTTCTCAGAGAGAGTCCTGTGCTGGAGGCATAGATTTGGAAATCACCGATACAAAATAATAATCAACAGGAATAGATGACATCTCATGGGCATATGTGTAGAAAAAGAAAAATGTGCCAGCTTTTGAGGGACAGGAAAGAACCCTGTAAAGGAGACCTAGGAGCAGTAACCAGGAGAGTAGCTGTATGCAACATCCAGAGAGGGCTTCCAGAAGGAGGGACTGGTCAACAGCATGGAGGGATGCTCAGAGCCCTTGCAGATTGGGGCTAAGAAGAGATGTTGAATTTCACAGCAGAGCAAGCAGTACAATTTTAATGCAAAAACAGAGTAATGTTGGTGGGATAATGGTGGTGGATGGAAATGAAAGGCAGAACCCAGACTTCAGAAGGAGCTGAAAAGAGAATGTATAGGCAGTTCTGTTAATAAGGGGGGATATAGGACGGTGGATAGGAGACAGGAGCTTTCCTTGTTTGCTTACTTGTTTAATACATGAAAGAAGTTTTAGCATATATAAATGATGCTGGAGAGGATCAAGTGGGAAAGAGGAAGATGAAAATAATGGGATAATGGATAAGATACGATGACATTCCTGAGCAGGTGTGAGCCATTGGGATCTAGGGCAAAGGTGATATATACATAGGAATGGGAAGAATGAAGATACAGAGTTTTATAAACTCTGATAAATGTGTAGATTATATAAAGCTTTGTAACCTCTAAAATTTGTTACCTCTCCCACATATCCAGACATATATCTGTCTGGACCTATATGGAACACTTATTCTTGATTGTCACAAAAGCACATGAAATTCAATATGTAAAACATTTGATTTTTGACCTTCTGATCTTCTTACCTTCACACAAACCAACTCCTCATAACTAAAGGAATAGCAGTGCCATGCAATTGGTTGCTCAAGGTATAAATCTATTTGCATTGTATTGGACTGTTCAGCTTCTTTATTAAAACCACAGCTAATCAATGACTAGATTCTATTTATATATTATCAATGTCTCTGTTACTTTGTCTATTTTTCTTTTTCTTGCTTGTAACAGTTCAATCCAACATCATCTCTTGCTTTGATTACTGCAACAACGATGCCCTTCCTGCTTCCGGTTTTACCAAAATCTTTCCGATAATTCATTCTCTAGTTCAAAGGTCTCTTTCCAGGATAGGAGATCCCAGAAGAGAGGACAGGGATAAACAGCAAGTGGCTCATTGAAATGTTTAACTTTGGAAGTTCTACTGTATTGCTAAGTAGGGTAATGGCTCCCTTCTGCTCCTGAAATGGTTTACAAGGTGGAGGAGGCCTCTGCCCTTCACACCTGACCCGTCTTTACTTCTCCTTTTGTTTCTCAAATCTTCAGGACCCTCCGGGGACATGTTTCATCATATTCACCTGGCCAACCATTGTAAATTCACTGTTGTACATATTGAAAGCCCACGTCCTCTGGTAAGCCTTCTCTGCATCCAACAGTCTGTTTCAGGGGCTCTTTTATGGGTGTCCCGTGGCATCTTAGGCTCCTCCCATCATAATGTATTTCCCGTGTCCTTTTGTGTTTTCCCAGTGAATGCTAAGAATTTGAGGCCAGGATCTGTCATTCATTATTATATCCACAGTGTCCAGTACACTGTTTGGTACATATTTATTCTATAAATGTAACAGGGTGCAGCCAAGAGGGAGGCCCCAAATGGGGATTTGTAATGGAGTCCAGAACTCAAGGTGTCCAGGAAATATTAGAAATATATATAGAACGTCCTCACCCCCACAAGTATGAACTTGGGGACATGAGACTCCAGGAGCAGGACCATTCAGAGCTGTTCTGTATAGCAACGGCTTTGCAGCTAACTTCTAGCATGGTCATTTAACATATCTATAACCTTTAACTGGTTTCATAGATATGTTAAATAGCTGTGGCCATGCTTTGAGCCAGGGGGATGGAAGTGACTTCCACCCAAGATGTGACTGGGAAGCAACTCCCCCTGGTCACAGAGCCTGTGTGAGAGCTTGGATTTGATTAGCTCCATGCCATGGGGCCACACCTGCCCACAGTTAATGTGGCAACCCAGAAAGGCTGGAGGAATATGGAGTGCTGGCAGGTGTAGTTGATTGAAGAAGGAGTCGGAAATGGGGCTGCAGAGGAAGATGGGCATGGGGATTTAAATCCAGGAGGACCACATGGCTTTTGGTGAGAGGGGAGAACCCGTGGCTTTGGGGCTCCCTTTGCCATGCAGCTCAGAAAGCTGGGAAGCAAGATGTAGCAGCGATGCAGAGCTCTCTCTTAGCAGTTCAGAAGAATGCAGAAGAGATGCTGAGGGAGGGGAAGTCAGGACCATGTGGCTGTGGCAGGAATGACCCCAGGGCTTGGGCAGAGCGCGGCACCATGCGGCTTTGGGTGGCTCCTTTTGCCATGTGGCCTAGGAAGCAGGAGAGACTTTTTCTGGAAGAAAAGGGGTGAAAGGACTCTTGCTGGTGGGCCATGAGGAGGTGCCACATGGTTTTGGATTAACTGGAGATCGTGGTGGCGACACAGCGGATGGTGTCTGAACCGAGGGGTTATCTGAATTGTGGACTTCTACTTCTTTTCCTGAGATACAGTACCCTGGACTGGGCAGAGGGGAGAAGAAAGGACTGTATGCGTTTGTGGGTATTCTAAAGAACTTCAGTATTTTAAAGGAGACATTAAGTCATTACTCCAAGCCTGTATAACTTGAAAATAAATAATTCCTTTCCTTTTCACCAGTCTCTGGCATTGAGAGACGTTTTTCCCTTGGCGGTGAGCAAACGAACCTAGTACGGGGTTGGGGGGACCCCAGGAGCACAAAGGGGGTCCTTTTTGGTAACAGTATATCATTGGGTGCCCCTGCCCTGTTCTGTAACATAAATATGTATTTAATTACATCAAATATGTCAATGATGTGCATATACTTAGAGGAAGGGATGAAAAAGAAACTGAACAAAGGGCTGTTAGGAAACCATATTTGTTTTATATCCTTCTCTATATTTTTCACATGCGAATTTAATTAGGAAAATACCCAGGAAAATGTAAACATCATATCAAGTTATTGGCATTATTATTTACCAGGTTTTTCCTCCTCGGGTCCTTAATTATTGACTGTAATGATCAGTTCATCCGCATGCAAATACAACCATACATGAATGAGTTTTTATCTCAGGATCTTATTAAGATGAAGACAAAATTACTTGAGAATGAACTGACACTCAAGAGTTGGTACCATAGATACTTTATCATATAGTAAACCTAAGCATAGTTTTTAACAATGTAATATAAATGAAATACTTTATGTTTCTAACATAAATTTAAAATGCCTCTCATTAAGGAACTTAGATATGGCTACAAGAACTTTTTTTTTTCTCTGTACTTTCCTTTCTCTGGAAGATTCTGTTCATCCTTTCCTCTGTCACTCAATATTCATTTTCCCCATGGGTCTGTGGTAGGAGCTGCCTTTCTTGATTTAGGACCATTTTCACTACTTATAGAAAAGTATTAGTTTTTTTATGAGAGTTCACTAAGTTCACTTTACATACTAAGTTTTAATCAATGGGTGCTTTTAAAGGGGTATCATCTCTCAATTACACTCTATAAAATGCCAGCCCTAATTACTTATTATATTGAAATGGTTTCTTTTTCTGCTGACACAATTTTTTAGCACGTTGGGCTTTGCTCCTGGGCCCTCTACTGCTCAGAGGAGAAAGGGTTTCATCTTACACACGATTTTACAAGATTACTATTCTGAGTGGAGTCTGAGCTGAAAACAGTCTCCCCGTGTTTAGAATGAAGAGGTCTTGTTGTATCCTGCTAAGTCCCTTAACCATGCCCTTTCCCTCCGTGTTCTCCGCCTTACAGGTTGTAAATGTAACTGTTCAATTTCAGTAGTGCGGTGTAAGTTCCACAAGCACAATTTTTGTCTAATCATTTACATTTATGATCAACCCTTACGGATATATGGGACCCATAATGCACGAATTGGCACCATCTATTTTTAAAGATGAGGTGAATTTAGGTTGATGGAAAATGGAAAGTTGTAATAAAGTATGTTGGACGCATCACAAATTTTTCCAGATAATCTTTAAATGATATCTCTATGATAATGACCATAATGCACTAAGAGATTTCCAGCCCTACTTATGAGAAACTTATACTTGATCATCAAAAATATATACTATTATCTTGTTCCCCACCCCCCCCCCCCATAGCTCTGCATCTTAGGTAAAAAGCATGGATAAGGAGTTCATGTATAATTTTTTTTAATTTTTAAACTACAGTTGACCTACAATATTATATTCATCTCAGGTGTACAACATAATAGTTAGACATTTCTATAATTTAACAAGTGACCATCCCAATAAATCTGTTAACCATCAGACACCGTACATTATTATTACAAAATTGCGGACTGTAGCCCCTGTGCTGCACTTTGCAACCCCATGACTATTTTTGTAGCTACTGATTTGTACGTCTTAATCCCTCTGCCTTTTCCACCCAAGTGCCTTGCGTCCCTCCCGTCTAACAATTGTCCAAATGTTCTCTGTATCTGTGAGTCTGTTTCTGTTCTGCTTGTTCATTTACTTTGTTTATAGATTCCAAGCATAAAGGAAATCATCTAGCGTTTGTCTTTCTCTGACTTACTTCACTGAACACAATATCCTGTAGATACATCCATGTTGTTGCAAATGATAAGATTTCATTTTTTAAATAGTTGAGTCATTATTCCAGTGGGTATATGCACCATTTCTTCTTTCTCTGTTCATCTCTGAATGGACATTTAAGTTGCTTCCACATCGTGGCTATTGTAAACAATACTACAGGGAACAAAGGAGTGCATAGGCCTTTTTGCTTTAGTGTTTTGGGTTTCTGTAGATAAATACCCAGAAGTAAAATGTCTGGGTTCTTCTTTCTCTTGTTATGAGCTTTGTTTTAAGTCTATTTTGTCTGGTATAAGCATCACTAGCACAATTTTTCTGTTGTTTCTGTTTGCACGAAGTATCTTTTCTGCCCCTTCACTTTCAGTTTGTGTGGGTCTTTTGATCTGAAGTGAGTCTCTTGCAGACAGCTTATGTAAGGGTCTTGTTTTGTTATGCGTTCAGCCACCAATATGGAGCATTCAATCCATTTTCATTTAAAGTAATTACTGATAGATATAGATTTATTGCCATTTAATTATCATATTTTTTTATCTATTTTCTTCTTGTTTGTCTTAAAGAAACCCTTTATCATTTCTTGTAATACTGGTTCAGTGGTGATGCACTCCTTTAGATTTTCTTGTCTGGGAAGCTCTTGATCTGACCTTTGATTCTAAATGACAGGTTTGCTAGGTAACCTGGATTATAGGTTCTTTTTTCATCACTTTGAATATTTCTTGCCAATCTCTTTGGACTGCAAAGTTTCTCTCGAGAAATCAGCTGACAGTCTCATGGGAGCTTTCTTGTAGGTAATGAACTTCTTTTCTCTTGCTGATTCTCTCTTTGTATTTAACCTTTGGCATTTTAATTATGATGTGTCTTGGCGTGGGTCTCTTTGGGTTCATCTTTGGGACTCTCTGTGCTTCCTGGACTTGTAGGTCCATTTCCTTTGCCATGTTAAGACAGTTTTCCATCATTTCTTCGAATAGGTTTTCAATTCCTTGCTCTCTCTCCTTTCTTTCTAACACTTCATGATGCAAGTGTTAGTAGGCTTGAAGTTGTCCTAGAGGTTTCTTAAAAATACTCAGTTTTTTGGATTCTTTTTTCTTTTTGCTGTTTTGATTGTTTTCTGCTTCATTGTCTTCCAAATTGCTGATTTGATCCTCTGTCTTATCTACTCAACTTTTGATTCCTTTTAATGTATTCTTCATTTCTGACTGGTTCTTTTATTATATTTTCTCTCTCCAGTTTTATGTTACCTATAAGTTTGTTGCAGTTCTCACGAAGTTCATCTACTCCTCCTCTAGGTTCATTGAGTCTCTTTAGAACCAGTGTTTTGAACTCTTAATCTGGTAGATTACTTGTCTTCATTTTGCTTAGTTCTATTTTTTAGAATTTTCTTCTGTTCTTCCACACAAAACATGTTTTTGTCTCCTTGTTTTGACTGACTCCCTGTGTTTGCTTCTATGTATTAGGCAGAGATGCTATGTCTCCTGGCCTTTGCTTTGGCAGTGAGAAAAGCCTAACTCCTTCTCTCCAAGAAAAAATAATTGGGCAGAGAAAAGTAGTTGTTTTGTAGGGGGATATATCAATGTGTGACAAAGTTTAAGATATTATTGATAATTGAGCAAACGAAAAAACAAAAAGAGGAAAGTCAAAATCATGTTTTGGATCCTGAAGTACTTAGAGGATGGTGTATTTAGAATAGCTGGTGAGTCCAAGGCAGGAGAGGTTGTGGTTACAAAGTGCACTGAACTTGATGTTCCAGCGATGGGCAATGTGTGTGATGACCAGGTAGTGCCAAGCTATGCCATAGGAGGGATGCCTAAGGTGTTGGTGCCAGAAAATTAGAGTTGGCTTTGAATCCATACCTATCTTATTCCAAGCCTGCACTCTTGTGATATCATGCCGTATTCACATATTCAAAGACAGATATTTGAGAGGCGTTCAGCACCATAAACGCTAAAGTACTTTGAAAGCTTTCTGGAAACCTCTTTTATACAACTTTGTAGCAAAGCAGGGACAACATTGTGAAATATGAAATGTTCCTCTTTTGTGTCCCTTTATTTTTGTATCTCCTTCCCAGTTTTCTCCCTGCCTCCTCCGTTTTGTTTTTCCAATCATTGTCCAAGAGCCTCATTGTTCCAGGTGTGATATATACAGAAATTAGAAATGTAAGTAATTTATTAGTTCCAAGTTCCCTACTGAAACACAACTTAATTGTCTTATCACTGAAGAGGTACATTTTAAAGTATCCAAACAAGTGTGTCAGTGGGACAACCAGATGACATTTTCTGAGTAACCTAAAGCAATTATTTCAAGTTCAGACAGAGAGAAGGGCAACACTGAACTAAAGATTAAGAAAATATGAGTTTTGTTACACAAATCTTTAAATCACCTTCAGATTTTAATTTTTAGGAAGATATCTTATTTTCCTTCGCTTAAAACAGAAACTTGTGTTGACCGAAAAGTCCAAAGCTGAAAGCAGTGCTTGAGAAATGACTTCAGGCATAGAGAAAGCCCCAAGGTTGATCTGGCCTCTTCCTGTGCTGTGCTCTCTACGTGCCTTTGATTGGATTTGCCTAATTTCAGATGTGGATATAGGAAAACTGGAAGAGATTAGATATAGAAACCATATTTCCTGTCTTAGGCTATTTGTTAAAATTTGGCTTGAAATAATGATTATAAAATAACTTTGATGATAGTTTCTGTGCCTCATGTCAACTGTTGGTCATCTCCGTCCATTTTCTGGTCACCAGGAAACAACATCCCAACGATGAACAACAATGAAAAATCCTCCAGTCAAATCTACATTCATTTAAATCAGTCAATACACTCTCACTGTTACCAATGTTTGGTTGATTATTGCTTCCAAATATGTGTTTTTGAGATACTAGGAACATTTAAATATTTAGTAATGGCCATTTGACACTCTTTAATGCTAAATTTTATTGAAGAGGGATATTTCTGACAAAGATATGTATTTTAATCCATCACAATGATGTGACTGTCATTACTGGGTACAATGTATGGCTGTAGTCTTCCTTTTATCAGAGTTTGTAACTAGGAGCAAATTTACCCTGCCACAAATGGAAGGGGGTTATTTACTCAACTATAAAACTTAAAAAAAAAAAAAACCCTTTAATATGCTAATGCCAGTTTTGGGTTTCTAAGAGGGAATTTTCCAAACTTGTGTGACTATAGAAATCTTTTTAAATAAAACATCTGATTAGATCACCAAAGTGAATAGCTCTTGGAGAGTGCTGGATTAAGTATCCACTCATTCAATTTCCAGTCACTTCAGTATCTACGGCTGACCTGACCCCTGCATGCCTTAGTTGCTTGGAAAACTGTTAATATTTTTATATTCTTCAAAATGTTGTTTCTCTATGAAGGTTATCTAAGATCCAGAACTTTGGCAAAGTTGTGAAATTGGCCATATTTTACTTTTGTATGGTCTCCTTGCCTTGTTTCCTTCCTTTCCATAAACTTGTCTTTTGATATCATATGTTCTTGTTCTTGCTTTAAAATGTCGTGAGTCACCCACTTACACCACTTCTTGGTGTATCTTCCCACTGAGGTACATCACATTGGACGTAAAGGTCCACTATCTTCATCATCACAATGTGCTCCACTGTGGTCCTTTGCAGCCCTGCTCCCAGTTAGCTGTCCCCTGTCAGGACTGACATTTAGCTCAAAGGTGGGCATTCAGGGAGAGGGACCAAGAACATATGAGTTTATAATTCAATGCAAACAAATGGGTCTTGCCCTGACTGGGTGGCTTAGTTGGTTGGACTGTTGTCCCATACACCAAAAGGTTGTGGGCTTGATTCCTAGTCAGGGTACATGCCTAGGTTGCCAGTTTAATCCCCGGAGCGTGTACGGGAGGCAACCAATTGATGTTTCTCACATCAATGTTCCTCTTTCTCTTTTTCTCTCTTCCTTCTGCTCTCTCTAAATCAATAAACACAACCTCATGTGGGCATAAAATAAAAAGAAACAATAAACAAATGGGTCTCGAAGCTGGGATTTCAGAGCCTTCAGCAGGTGGGAGATACTTTTGGCATAGATATATTAAGACCTCCTAATTCATAGTACAAAAATTCATGGCTGGAAGAATAGCAGAACTCTATTTTTTACTATATAATTTGATAAATTTAAGGTTACTAGGATAATAAAAGAAAATACCTTAAATTTCACTAAGTAGTGAAATATCTGTAAGAATCTAATTGTAAAGGAATGTACCAGAAAACAAGTACCTAAAGAATATAAAATACATGGCAAAATACAATATTCTGCTAAAAATTGAATTTTAGAAAATGTTCAAATATAGGATCAAATATAAGCAGGGAAGTTTACATGTATTCAGATTGCATATACAATCACCAAACAAAATTAACCTGAACACGCAAATGTTTTATGAGAAGGCATCCATCATCAAACTATAAACCAATACCTTAAGATGGCTTTCTAGTTGGCCTCAGAGTACTAATTTTACTATCTAGCTAGCAAGATATCCCCAGACAAAATTACATCCTGGATATTTTTTGACTTCATGATGACATGAAATGTAATAACAGAGTCAGCAGTGCCGGAATACTTCGTGCCTAACAATAGTACCAGTTTATCACTGTCCTTCAGCATCCACCTCGGAGAACACACAGGGAAAGAGCTATAAATCCGTTAAAAGTGACGCTGCCACATTTCCCACTCTGGAACTAATTTTATGTTTTGATGGGTTGCTTTGTGTTGTTTTTCAAAAAGGACAGCAAATTTATTTAAAGATAATATTACTAAAAGTCTCTTATTCTATGTATACACTTCCTCTAGTGAAGTGCCTTAATTAAAGATAGAAATATAAGAAACATCCCTGTATTTATATTATGTGTATGGGTAAAACAATATAATTAATAAGTTAATATATATACACATTTGCTTATCTTAAATATTCTAATATTAAGTGAATTTATTAGTCCTTCTTAGCTACCTGTGACCCACCTAGTAAAGTGGTTTATTTGAAGAGTTTTTTTCCATTTCTGTTGTGTAGGTTTTGCTGGGATTTCTGAGACTTTGGCAGGTTAGGAGATATTTTGAGTAATGTCTATTACTTCCCAAAACTGCAATGAATTTTCACTCAATATTTTAACTTTATGGAAGCATGCTACTCATATGTGGGCATTTTAAAGCATTGTTGACATAATACCAACATGCCATGGTTACTAGCACCAATTTCTTTCCTGTGTAGGCTCCTCCCAAGGTACTTTTAAGAATATCTTCATAATTTCTCTGATGGCATTGCTTTGTAATTTTTCCGTTTAAATCTGTATGTGTATTCTTTCTTACATAACCGATATTCATCTTCATCTCCAATGCTGAACACAGTTCTGGCACACAGGGTTGAATTTTAAAAAAAGTTGATGTGGTGGTAGTTTGTGTGGAAAAAATCGTGAATGGGAATGTCATCTGGAACATTTTGATGCAAATAGGTGTCATTTCAAATTACAGCAGTAACATTCACACTCTAAACTCATCCTGAGTCTAACAAACCGCACATAACCAGACTGAACTTCACACTGTAGCAAAAAAGATTTTTCTTTATGTCCCTCCTGTGAAAACATACCACAGAATAATTGTCTTTCTCTTCTGCTTCACCTTCCTCCTTTTATTTTTTCCATTTGCTCAGTAAGATATCAGTATAAAGTATAATCAATACCTTGTGTGTATAAACTGCTTTACAGTGTACGTGATACTTTCATGTATTAGTGCCTTGATCTGACAGTAACCAGCAGCACTGCTGTGATATCCAAACAGCACAGTGGCAGAGGCCGTTAACTGTCTCCTAGTATTCAGTTTCCCTTTATTCTATCCAAATAGAGTGGTTGTTCCCTTGGTATGTGGCTGCCAGTTAATGCCTACATGTTTCAGACCTCTGTATAGCAAAGCGTAGTCATGTGACTAAAATCTGGCCAATGGAAAAAAAGTAGACATGACGGGTTCAATTTCTTAATCATATCTTTACCATGAAGGAATGGCTTTTACTCTCCTTCCTTCCTTCCTTCCTTCCTTCCTTCCTTCCTTCCTTCCTTCCTTTTTGCTCTCTCTCTCTCTCTTTCTTTTTGATGACTGGGATGCAAAATTGTCATCTTGTACCATATGGGTAAGGGCAAAACCCTCAGAGCAACAACGTGGAATGACACTCAGCCCCGTGCGACAGCAGAGTCACCATGACATCAGTTCATATTTTATGTTTAAGAGAATAAACTTTATCTTTTAAAAGATACTATCATTTTGTGTCTCATTTACAGCTGTTAAGCCCATAACATAACTGAAATGGTAACCAAACAAAAGAGGCATTTTTAATGGATCAATTACTTGTTATGATGCTTTGTTCACACAGCTTACTTTGCACAGTGGTTAATATCTTATTGACTAAGGAGCTCCCATATGTGGGAGATATGCCTTGTAAGGAACTGCCTTATAGAGTGTGTTTTTTACTTTACACTAATTGAAAAATATGTATTTGTTTTTGTGTATTTCATATGAAGAAAAATAGTAAGGGTTCTTACTGACATAATCCTAATACATAGCCTCTCAAAAATGGGAACTTTTAGATTTCTCCTTCATTTTTGTTTATCACACTTCTGTCAGAATCTAACATTCAGGACAAAAGGTGTGCACATGCTGGTACTCGTTTTGTCTTATTCTTTTATGTTTGTAGTGATAACTCTGTGGTTTGAAAAGCAGTGGTGAGAACTTATTGGACTTGCCTCTCTCGGCACAGAACAAGGAGTGATCAAATGTGACTGTTTGGGCAGGATTATTGTGAGATGAGTATCCACCGTCACACTGCCAACTATTTGCTGGAAGATTTAACCTGTCAAATAAAAATGGAATTTTTGTGGGTTCATTGTAGTCACATACTTGATAATCTTTTTAATCTTAAATAATCTTAATAATCTTAAAGCCTAGAAGTTTTTCTGGAAACAAAAGTGATATTTTTTGCTAATTTAAATATTTTAAACCAGGTAAAAATGTGTTGGACAGCTTGGTTTTCCTTTGGCTTTGCAAGGTTAAACTTTAAGGTTTATTTAAATTTGTGCTACACTCTGGATATAGACTCAGTCACTGAGAACGTGTTTTTATTGGGGTTCATTAAGACAATATTTTTTAAGTTGTAAATATAAGATTTTATAAATAACCGAGTGGATATATATTGTTTGGATGCTTATTTTTCTTAAGTCTACAGATATTATAATGTATGGTGTTGAAACTCTTTAACACCATGGTCATGGAATTTTTCAGAAAAAAAACAAGGTCTGGAAAAAATGTTCATAATTGGTATTGTATTCACAAATTAAAAGAATTAATGTTTTAGTGGAAAACAATAGAAGAGTGTCCTTTTTTTTTATCCTCACCTGAAGACATGGTCATTGATTTTAGAGAGAGAGTAAGGTGGAAGGGGGAAGAGAGAGAGAGATAGAGAGAAAGAGACGTCTGTTAGCTACCTCTCTACACTTCCTGACCAACGATCGAACCTGTAACCTTTTGGTGTTCCAGATGATGCGCAACCAACTGAGCCACACGGCCAGGGAGAATGTCCTTATTCTTTGGTCAAACCTTAGTGGTTTGTAATTTCCTTCAAGGTTATGTTCCTTAGGAGGTAAATAAAGACTTTCTTTTTCCAGGATATAATTACAAGACCACATCTTCCCTCCCCTTCGTTATTTGTATTTTAATATTTAGTCTTAAAGATTTCCCTGTTGTGACTGATTATTAATTCATGGAGTTTAGAACTAACTGATTTAAATAATTCTAAGTCACCCACTTTTTTCCTTATTGGAGCTTAGCAGAACCTAAAATGTGCAAGCAGAAGATAGATATGCTTCAAGAATAAGGATCCTCTTTTGATTTTAACACGCTTTGAATCATTTTATTGCAAGTACTTAGGCTTGATATAATTTATATATTTTAAGCTGTTTAAGGAGATATTCTGACACTGCAACAGAAAAAAGTAGCTATGTAAGTACAAAACAGGTTTCTTAGAAAGTTTCTCCTGGTTTCAAACTTCTATTTTCTTTGTTAGTTATTTTATTCTCTTTTTCTCCTATGGGTTAGCCTTACATCTTAGCTAATCTAATCTCCAAACAATTTTTTTATATAACAGGTTTATTTTGGTATAATTGATATACAGAGAGACCTGTATATGTTTAATGGGTGTAATTTGATGAATTTGGGCATATGCAAAGAGATGATACCATCACCACACAGCCATAGATAACCAATACTTCCCAAAGTTTGTGTCTCCCTCACATACATTTTTTGTCTGATTTGCTGGTAGGAACATTTGACATGAGATCTACCCTCTTCAACTTTGAATGCATAATGCTGTATGGTTAACTATAGGCACTATGTTGTACAGCAGACCTCCAGAATTTTTCCGTCTTGCATAACTGAAACTTTATAATCATTAAACAACTTCCCACTTCCTCCTACTCCCAGATCCCAGTAACCAACATTTGATTCTCTGCTTCTATGAATTCAACTATTTTAGATACTTCACAAGTTAGAATCATACAATATTTGTTTTTCTGTGACTGGCTTATTTAAATTAGCCCAACATCCTTCAGGTTTTTGCACATTGTCAAAAATTGTAGAATTTCCTTCTTTAAGGCTTAATAATATTCCATTGGAAATGTACATATCAATAGTTTTTATCCATTAATGTGTCACACACTTGGGATATTTCCATATCTTGGCTACTGTGAATAATGCTATGTTTTATTCTTTTATTTTCCTGAATGAATTAGTGCTTAATTTAATAACTGCAGTTAAACAATATTCAGAAAAAATTTAGAATTTTTCAAATAGACCATTAGCTGTCATTATTTTCTTTTTTAAATTATCTTTATGTTCTTCTTTTTACTCTTTTTTATTGTTGTTCAAGTACAGTTGTCTCTATTTTCTCGCCACCACTTCCCCCCGCCCCACCTACCCCTACCTCCTACCGTCAATCCTACCCCCTTTTGGCTTTGTCCATGGGTCCTTTATACATGTTCCTTGGTGGCCCTTCCCCTTCTTTCCATCATTTTTTCTTTCCTTCCTCCCCTCTGGTTACTGTCAGTTTGTTCTTTATTTCAATGTCTCTGGTTCTATTTTGCTTGCTTATTTGTTTTGTTAATTAGGTTCCACTTATAGGTGAGATCCTATGGCATTTGTCTTTCACCACCTAGCTTATTTCACTTAGAATAATGCTCTCCAGTTCCATCCATGCTGTTGGGAAGGGTAGGAGCTCCTTCTTTCTTTCTGCTGTGTAGAGTTCAATTGTGTAAATGTTCCATAGTTTTTTGATCCACTCATTTACTGATGGGCACTTAGGTTGCTTCCAGCACTTGGCTATTGTAAATTGTGTTGCTATGAACATTGGGGTGCATAGGTTCTTTTGAATTGGTTTTTCAGGATTCTTTGGGTATAATCCCAGCAGTGGAATTGCCAGATCAAAAAGCAATTTCATTTTTCGTTTTCTGAGGAAATTCCATAGTGGAAATTTCCCAGTGGCTGCACTCCCACCAACAGTTCACTAGGGATCCCTTTTCTTCACATCCTCTCCAACACTTGTTTGTTGATGTGTTTATGATGGCCATTCTGACTGGTGTGGTGTGGTATCTCATCATTTTATTCTTTTGATTAAGTTTTCAGCTCATCTATTATTGAATAAAACACAGATTTGAAAGCTCTCTGTCCTACTCAAAAAGTACCAGCAGCTTAAGCATCACCTGGGAACATGTGAGAGGCAGAATCTCAAACCCATTACAGACCCCCAGGGGATGGTGTTCAGGGGCTATGAAAGACAAGCCACCAGGTGTGGATGTGAGTGTGTGCTTTTAAATAGGATATTGTCTTTGTTGAAAGAAGTGTCACTTATCTTTCTTTTCATATTGTGATAACTGACTTTAATTTGTAATAAATAAGATCACATGTAAACTGACTTATACAATTGGTATAGTGCTTCCCTTACTCCTGAAGTGAGAATAATCAGAAATTCTCCAATAGACCTTCCTCAGCTCTTAGCCATGCTCAACGGTGAATTCTGATTCCTTACTATCTGTTTTGAGGGGGAAAAAATCTCTAGGTGTCTTCAGTTGGAAAGATAGCAGGGTGGTAATACATTTGGTGTCAGTACATACTTTACATTTGGGGGGAAAAAACAAACAAGCTTAAATTAAGCTCCTTGCCTTTGTCCACTTCTAGGACTTAAATAAGGAAGCTTTTCCAGTGTAAACTATTTTACTTAAGGACCGCACAGTGGGTGGGGCACTGCAATGGAACAGAGAGCTACAGTGCACGCAGACTTCCCGGGCTGTTTCTGAAAGTTACATTACACAGTTTCAACGCAGCCCAGCTTTTCTCATTGGGGCATAGTGACGTATGCCATTTGAACTTGATGATATGACCAAACAAAGACTCAGTAAGTGATAACTATAAAGTTTAGTTGTTAGTTTTTTAACATTATTAAATGATGAATAAAAAATGTTAACTCTCTTGTGAACCCATTAAAATTGCTCACAGAATTTCAGAACAAATACAAATAATGATTTTCAAGTGCTGTTATATCCTAAACAGGGACAACATCATTCCTAAGTACAGTTTTAATGTATTTTTAAAGAAATTGATACATGTATTTCATAACACAATCAATACAGTAGGAGAATTTGTCTGTAATAAAATGTTACCTCCTTCTTTCTTTTCCTTGTACACCCTAAGTGCTATTTTCTAAAGGCAAATTCTCTTACTGTACATAATTTTGCTTTTGTTTCCTCTGTAACTAGGTCACATACTTATTTTCCTATACCTTGAATAAAATTTAAACAATATTTATTAACTCTGTGATATGAAAGATGAGTATTTTTGTATACTAATTCTCTATGACCAAATTTACTTTATTTTTAGTCTATTGGATAAATTTAAAAATATACATACATCTCTAGTTCCTGATTTAATTAATTTTTGATAGCATCTCTTAGGTCTACACGTTTTAAGTAAAAATATTGTCTTTTTTTTCTCCACCATCCTCACTGCCTCCCTAATCCCTCTTTTTGTCAGGTACATTTTTATTTTAGTAAAAGTCAAGGTCTTTAATATTAAATGATATACTGAGCCACAAACAGGTACTGAGGGCTTTGTCCATAGTTGACGAATACGTGTACTCAGCATATAATGACCATGAAAACATCCTTTGGTGTAGAGTCAGGTAGTTGCTGAGCTTACATTTGCTTCTCTCTAAGTATGGTACCATTGAAGGAAAATGTTATCACTAATGATGGCAAATTAATTATCTTTTCTTATATTCTACCAATTGTTTGAAATCATGCCGCATTTCAATTAGTTTCATAACTGTACTATTAAATACTTTTGTTGCATTTCTGTTATCCTTGTACATTTACCTTTATCACAAGCTCAATATTTTTAGATTTTTATTATATACTTTATTATTTCAAGTGGCCTTCTTCTCTGCAACCAATGATAATTCTTGTAGACTATGTCTGTCCCTCTGTTTTCCTGTTTGAATCCCATAGTGCAGAAATTATCTTGGAAATTCCCTTAATTTTATTGGGTGGATCTCTTGTTCTCTCTCTCTCTCTCCCTCTGTCTCCCTCTCTCCCCCCACCCTCTCTCTCACACACACACAATTAACTTTCTTACTTGTTATAGTAGACTAAGTAGTTCTCTAAAATACTGTGCATAAAATATACACTTTTTGAAAATGTCAGAAATTGAGTTTTTTCTGACTTTACAGTTGATCAGTGCTTGGGTGTATTATTCAGCTCTCTACAAAGTCAGATGCTAGTTAGTTGGCTTGTTCAGTTTCTCTTTGGAGGCTTTGTGATTTCTTTTTTCTCCTTGATGACGTGACATGTCTAGATGTGTATCTGTTATTTTCTTTGCACTTGGTGTTAAGTGAGGTTTTTCACATGGAAGGCTTGTATCTTTCAGTTCTCAGAAAATTCTATTTATTATCTCGATTATCTCCATTACTCCCCTTTTTCTCTCTTGAATTCCTATTAGTGTAGTATAGGGCATTCTGACTTTGAGAAGTGAGCTGCCTTAGAAGAACCTGAGAGAGACCTCTAGTAGCTGAGAGTGAACCTTGTCCAATAGCCAATAAGAAAATTGAAACCGTAGTCTTACAACCACAAGAAGCTGAATTCTGCCAACAACCAGAATGAACTTAGAAGAGGAACCCAAGGAGATGAGATTGTGGTCTGGAAGAAACCTTGACTGTAGACCTGTGAGGTCCTGAGCAGAAAAACCAGATATACAATGAATGCCTGGATTTCCGATATAAAGAAACCATGAGAAAATAAATTACTATTGTTTTAAGCCTCAAGTTTGTAGAATTTGTTACACAGCAATGAGAAACTAGTACACTTTGTATTTTTGCTTTTTATTCTGATAGTTTTTTTAAAAAAGATTTCTTTATTTATTTTTAGAGAAAAGAGAAAGGAGAGAGAGAGAGAGAGAGAGAGAGAGAGAGAGAGAGAGAGAGAGAGAGAGAAATGTCAATTGGTTGCCTCTTTTACAGTTCCTGACCAGGGACCAAACCTGCAACCTGGGCAAGTACCCTGACTGGGAATTGAACCAGTGGCCTTTTGCTTTATGGATTGTTGCCCAACCAACTGTATCGCACCAGTAAGGGCTCTGGGGGTTTTATTAGATATTATTTTTCAGTGTTTATATAGTCTATTTGTTCTTAAGAAATTGTTTTCTTACATCTTGAAAAGATCTGTTTTTTCTGCGTTTTTTCCTGCATTTTTTCCCTTTTCACAGCATTCTTGCTTTGTTTTAAGGTTGTGATTCTTCTGCAATCATTCTGAGAATACTGGAGTTGTTTTCAAGTTCCCTCAATACCCTTAATTATCTCTCCTTTTCAGAGGTCAGTTTGATATTTCTCTTTCATGTTGTTAGGTCGCCTCATACATCTGGGAATGTTTGGTTTTTACACTTTCTAAAGACATGGGTTGCTAATGTGGGTTTCCTTTGATGTGGAATTGCCTTTTATAACACTTCTTACAAGGCCTCTTCAAGGTCTGTCTCTCAAATGAGAATTCTGAAGGGGAATCCTGTGTGCAGTGGGATGGACTCCCTTTGCCTTTAGAGTGAGGATGCTGTGAGCCAGCCCTCTTGCTCTTGCAACTAAGATGAGCTGAATGTGAAGAGCTCTGGTCTGGAGCGTCACTATTTACACCAGTTTTCCAAACCCTTTCAATTGTATTTGAGATCATCTTCTCTTTTTATACCCTGGATTTAAGTGACCGGTGCTTGTGCTTTGCGTGGGGTTAGACATGAGTGGAATGGTGTTTAGGGTGACTACTGGGGCTGTTCTCCCATAAACTAACTTCCATTTTCCTCCTTTGGTTCTCCCCCGACCTCCTCTCTTGTCCTCTCCTCCCCTGTCTCCCCTCCCCTTCCCATCCCCTCCCGCCCCCCTTCACCCTCCGTCCCTCCCTCCCTCCCTTCCTTCCTTCTGTTCATTGCACAATTGAATTTTTTGGCATAGCTTTTCCTTGCATTATTTTACTTCCCTTTTCCCCATTCCTACCTTTGCCCACTCTTGTTTCCTCCTTTCCATAGGTACACTAATTACTTTATCTATCTATCTATCTATCTATCATCTATCTATCTATCTATCTATCTATCTATCTATCTATCTATTTATCTATCATATATCTATCTAATTTATTCTTGTAAACTATGTTTTTGTAATTAATTTATACTTATGTTGTACTGTAGATGTTATTTTCTTTTTCACTCAATATGCTGTTGTTTTAGATCTTAATATATATTGCTACATGTTCATCAGTTTGTACTTATAAGAACCTCCTCACAGAGAAGGTAGGCTTGGAAATGTTGGCAGAGGGCATCTTGCAGAGAGAGCTACTGCCTGAAATGCAGGCCACGTAATTTAAATGGAGTCGGGAGGTAGAGCAAAAGTAAATGCTGCAAACCCAGCTTGAGCCCTGGAAACAGCCAGGCTTCGAGAGATCTACAACCAGACCATTCAGGTATGTGAACTAACACAGTCTCCTTTTGTTTAAGAAAGTTTGGATTGAATTTTTGTCATGAAAACCTGAAGAGTCCACATTTAAAACCCTATGTAATACAAACGTAAAGGAACCAAATATGTTACTGGGTTTGAAGTGATATGCGCCGTATTATTGCTGTACCTCAGTTGCTAAATAAACATGATAATCTCATATTGGTTACATTTTGTATTATGGCTTGTGTAATTTTTGGAAAGCATTAATGTAGTCTTAAATAATTTAAACTTATTTTAAGATACATTATCAAATATGTGTGCATGTGTTCATATTCTACATTCCTATTCTTATTCAGTCAAGGAATAAAACTGTTTCTCATTTGTGGTCGTATTCTTAATCTATGGCAAAGATTGAGTTTTTCTATTATAGGCACTTAATATGTTATTTTTCTTCAAAATATGATGGCTACTCTATAAAATGACTATGTAACAATCTTTATAGTCAAATTAATCTTTGTTTTTGTTTGTATATATATCTTCAAGGAACTCTGGCCAGTAGGAGGCAGAAGACAGTGTTGCTTTAGTAAAATGCCATTCTTTCCATCAAGTCAGTGCCGAATTCATTTTCTGTGGAGGTTGTCTTATGTAATTATAAGTTTTGTCTTTCAGAAAGCGAAGAAGAGGGGTATTAGTCATCTGTCATCCTGGGAATTGTTCAGTATATTTTGAATGTTAATTTTATTCATTTAACTTTATTATTTTTGAATTACTACCATTTTATTTATTTATTTTGGTGTTTCTCAACACTTGAGTCACATTATAGCCTGGCATATTTACATATTCATAGTTGGGAGGATGTCCATTTATAGAGACTGTCAGTCAATCACTTAGGGATAGAATTACCTGTATACATTAACACTTATTTCTAACGTATAATTTTAAAATGTGCCTACCTTGATTATGCAAAAGAACTCCAGATGTTGTCTATGCACACTATGTCAGATTTAATATTATTATTTAATATAATTATAGTTCATTCATTACCTCGGGTTTTGGATATAGTATCTTGTCATATAGTCATGTTAATATTTTTTAATGTGTATGGTTGTGATAGTACATGATAGGCTGGCAAACATGTTTTCTGAGATGTCTATGACAAGGATTGGCCAGTGTGGTGGCCAGAACTCTGCAAACCTATTACACTTCTTTTTACATATATCTAGTGGGTACATTTTCACTAAAAAGAGGGGTATACACTATCTTTTAAGTTAATATCACTGTTCTGAGTTGACACAGAGTTGTGCTTACTATTATTTGGGTTTCCTTGTATATTTTAGGAAAGTTACAATTCAGGGTGAATCAGATTGAGACAGGTGACATCGTGAATGGAAACAGGCTGAGCAGTACTTGCACCTAATCTGAGGCTTCTACTGGATTCTTTCATTCCTTCTCTTTTAGCATGAAACGTGGTTTATCAGTGTAAGACGGAGCCCTCCAGCAGGCGGAGAGCAGTGCCATTGCTACTCGACTCTGCTGGAAGCACTGGGGCCCTTTCGCCACCATTTTATGAGTTCATGGTATGTTATATTATTTTATCTATTACTTCTCTTGCTTGAAAAGTAATCATTCTTCCTTTTCACCTAGTTGAAATCCCAGTCATATTTGAGGTTATGTTCCTGTGTATCATTTGTATGAAGATGCCTTCTACCTTTGAAGCACATGCAGATCATTGAAACTTTACAGTCAAGATATAAGCAATTTAGTACTAAATATGCCTGGATCATTCATGCATTGTTGGCTCACATGCATGAGTTCCGGAAGGGTGTGGAAGTTACTCTTTATTTCTGCTAGCACATGGAAAAACACTGAGCACATAGTAGGTCCCTGATACATATTGATTTCTTAAAATTTTAAGCAATTTTATAAATATTTAACACCATAAAGAAACTAAATATGTGAATTTCCCCATTTCTATGAAGGTAAAAATTTGGGTTCAGAGAAAACTAATGTTTAATGACCTTCAGAACCATAAAGGTCAACAGAAAGTGTTCTAAGTTTTAGCTCATTTCGTTAGCTGAGTTCTATAATTGATTTATAACATTGTTAGCCTTATATTTTAGAAATAAAAATGGCACTGTTGTGTTAGTACAACATAAAAAATCTAGCCAACTAATTTTAGTCAAATCACAAGTAAAGTTCTTGAGCTTCTTGTCTCTTTGTAGATAATAAAACTATAGAATGCGTTGCATTTTATTTTTATTTTTAATGTGTTGTTCTGGGAAATAGCCAATTATTATGTGACTTGCTTAGTTCACACATTTAAAAATGACTGGCATAACTATTACCCACTGTGAAATTTAGCTTATATTGTTTAGAAGTTTGAAAAGATTATACCTATTTGTCAAACCTCAACAACTTCTACTAGCTGTTTAAATTAACTTAGAATGTATTTATTTAAAAAAAAATATGTTATTTATTTATTTAATTTTAGAGACGGAAAGGGAGGGAGAAGGAGAGGGAGAGAAACATCAATGTGTAGTTGCCTCTCGCGCACCCCGCACTGGGGATCCGCCCTCAACTCAGGCATGTGCCCTGACTCGGAATCAAACTGGTGCCCCTTTGATTCGTAGGCTGGCACTCAACCACTGAGCCACACCAGCAAGGGCTAGAATGTATTTCTTACTGTTGATAATCATGCCCATAGTTTAGAGTTAGTGTTTTATTGTAGTATATTTTTGGAATAATAAGATGTTTTTTTTAATGAAGATTGTTGGAAGGTATGCTTGTCCTTGCCTTCTGCTCAGTCTATCAGGCAGCGTGGTGGAAAGGAAGTGGCAGCCATGTTGCAATGTGAAGTCCAGCTCCCAGCAAACAAGGGTTACCAGTTGGCCTCTGGTTCAGCCTGTTTGACTTTGAACTTCTATTCACTTTGGCCTCTGGTACTGTCAACAGGTGGACTCATCCTACTGGCTGTCTCTTCAGGTGTTTACCCATCTGACCATCTATTCTTGTTAGAGCTCAGAATGCGGGGCAGCCATTGTTTTTGGCTCATGAATCTTTTCTAGGATTCTTTAAAGTTAATTCTTTAACTTGAATTAAATAAGCTAAGTCTTTGCCCCTGAGTCCAGTTTTTAGTAAAGCTGAAAAATGTTGGCGTGGCAAGGTTAGCAAGGTGCTAAGAAAATTATTTATTTGTATGAAAATATTCAAGTATTTATATTATATAAACATTAGTTCAGGTAGAAGGAAACAGGATCCAGGCTAAAGTTTTTATGCTCTGGAAGTGTTTTATTTGCCCGAACATTTTTTCACAGTTAATTTCAGATCACAGTGGTCCTCCCAAGCATAATTTAAAATGTTTGAAATTATATCAATAATAGCTGGTAACCTGATGTATAAGAAAAATTGGTATGATATCATTAACATGCTATTCTTAACATAATAGATATTACATTTGTGAGGTTTAATCAAAAAAAGCAGCTAGATAGATTAGATGGAAAAGTGAAGTCATGGTAACTATGGAAGTTTCTCAAATCAGCCAATCTATATATCTCATTAAGATTTCTATTCTGGTTAGAACGTTGGAAGCAAGGGCAGCCATTGGATGTATTGTAATTAATCCACTACATATAAGCAAATAGGAAAATTGATAACTTCTTTAGGGTGGCCATCAGGCCTTTTAGATAAAACATACCTGCGAGAAGCTCCAATACCTGGCATGTCTTTCTCAATCTCCCTATACCTATGCAGGGTTTACATTGAGGATAAGGCAAGGAAAGACTTATAATACAGGATATTATATAAAAAGATAAAGACTTATAAAAATACAACTAAGATAATACAATATTTTAACAGCATAATTATTTTAGAAGGAGGTGGGAAGGTGATTAAAGACAATCCTTTTGACAGTTATTTTTATTTAGTTTATTCCCATCTTACGTACCGGCTTTGGAAAAAATTCATTTTGACATGTTGGCGAGCAGTAGGATATAAAACACTGACTGTAGCATTTATTGCTTGGACAAGTCAACAAACTATGGCACTTGGCACTGTTCCTCATTGTCTAAGTAGATTGTAGTATAGTTGATAAAATAATAGCTCAGCATAGGGATATTTCTCTAAAGGCTGGATCACCTCAATTTGAACACTTCTGACAATATGATTATTTTGAAGTTTTGAAAAATAGTTTTTAGGAAAAAGACACTAAATGCATAATGTCTTCCTCAAGTATGTATTTTTACACATACACAGAGAAGCAGACAGATAGATACATACATGTATCCTTTAGAAGAATTACTTTTTAATATGCTATTTAATGACAGTTATTTTTTAAATCACTACATTATGGTATGTTTAACATACAAAAAGTCGTGCATATTTAATGATGTGATTCAATGAGTTCAGAAAAGGTATACATCCATGAAACTATCACCAGACTATGCCATAAATATATCCATCAGCCCCAAAAGTTTCCTCCTAACCTCTATTTTATTATTATTACTACTATTAGTTGTGTACTAAGAACACAATATAATCAATCTACCCTCTTAGGAAAATTTTAAATATTCAAGTTTTCTTAACTATAGGAACTATGCTGTACAGTAGACCTCTAGGGCTTGTATAACCAAGACCTTGCACCCTTGAATAATGCCTTCCTATTTCCCCTTCCTCGCAGCCCCAGGCAACCGCCATTTATTCTGCTTCTATAGGTTTGACTATTTTAGATTCCTCACATAAGTGATATGTAGTATTTGTCCTTCTATGTCTGGCTTATTTCACTTCCCATACACATCCTATGGGTTCATCTGAGTTGTTGGAAAAGGCAAGATTTTCTTCTCTTTGAATACTGATTAATATATATCACATTTTCTTTCATTAATGGGCATTTGGATAGCTTCCCTGTATTAGCTACTGTGAACAACACTGCAATGAACACAGAGAGCAGGCATCTCTTAGAGAACTTGATTTCAGTTCCTTTGGATACATACCCAGAAGTGGGATTACTGGATCCTATGACAGTTCTTTTGTTAATTTTTTGAGGAATCTCAATATTGTTTTCCTTAGTGGCTGCTCCAATTTATATTCCCATTAACAGTGTAAAAGTGTTCCCTTTTCTACACACCCTGGCCAATACTTGTTTGCTTGTTTATTTGTTTATATTAACCATCTGAACAGGTGTGAGATAATATTGCATTGTAGTTTTGATTTGTATTTTCTTAGGGAGTAGGGGTGTTGAGCACTTTGTCATGTGCCTGTTGGCCATTTGTATGTTTTCTTGGAAGAAATGTCAATTTACTTCCTTTGCCATTCTTAAAAAATAAATCTTTTTTTAACTTTTAAGTTATAAGAGTTCCTTAGATATTTTGGATATTAGCCCTTCATCAGATACATGGTTTGCAAATATCTTCTCCCATTCTGTTGGCTGACTTTTCATTTTACTGTTTCTTCTGTGTGCAGAAGCTTTTAGTTTGATGGAGTCCCACTGGATAATGTTGACTTCAGTTACCTGCACT
This sequence comes from Micronycteris hirsuta, assembly GCA_004026765.1. Classification (NCBI taxonomy): domain Eukaryota; kingdom Metazoa; phylum Chordata; class Mammalia; order Chiroptera; family Phyllostomidae; genus Micronycteris; species Micronycteris hirsuta. Next base: position 41,607 of record PVJI01006492.1, on the reverse strand, counting down.
TTTGGTGTTATAGCTAAGAAATCACTGCCAATACCAATGTAAAAAAAAGGTTTTCTTGTCTTCTAATAGGAGTATTATGATTTCAGGTCTTATGTTGGAGTCTTTAATCCCTTTTGAGTTAATGTCTTCTTGTAAAATAAGACTTCACTTTCATTCCTTTACATTGAAAGTATTTGAAGATCCATGGCCGTGGCTGTGTCCATGGTCACTGGGCCTGCATGTGGTGTGCGTGGCTGTGATCAGTTGGGCGACAGCTTCCCTGAGAAGCTCCATGGGCGTGGTTATGGGCGTGGCTAAAGGCACAGATGCTAATCAAGTTTCCTGTCAGTCCTACAAGTGAGACTGACGTTAACATGTGTGTGCCTAATTCCAGAGGATCAATTAATCTAGCCACTGGCTCCTTAAACACAAAAAAAACACTATTACCATTTTTAAAAAGCATATTAATAAATCCAAAGAGAATTTCCATTCGGCCGTATCCATGGGACCAAATCTGTGTTGCTTTCCATGTACTCATTAAAGCAACGAAAAGTTCCAGGACCAAGGCAGAGCAGTCAAAGAACATATGAATCTGAGGTTAGACCTAGACTATTGGTCAACATGCCACAGAGTAATTCCTCAAAGGTAAAAAGCAGATTCAAACGCAAGAAGTAAAAGATTTGCCTAGAAACATTCTTCTCAAGAATTTGTTTTAGTGATTTCTTAATAAACCCAGGGATCGATTGGGCGCTATGCTGCACATCACCCATGAAGCTATAAAGAAATGTTCCTTCAGGAGAATATCCAATTAGGGTACCTCTCCGTCCTCTCTTAGAGGAAGATGGTCAGATGGTAGCAGACAAAATGAAGAATACAGCGCTCACTACCTCTTCTCCAGACAGCTCGTGTTCAGTGCTGTCCTGGTGTGCTGCTCTGTTCGTAGCCTGCAGCTGGTCTGTTATTGGATGCATCCAGAAATTTCCAAAAGGTAGAGCACTAATAAAAATGAGGAAGGATCCATAATGGGTATATTTGGCATGGCAATTCAGAATGATGACAAGAAAGATAACTGTTCTTTCAGCCTGTGTCTGGCCTAAGGTCTGGGGTATCATGATGTCCTGGCTATGGCAAAACAAATGGGGCCCATGAGGGGCCACAGAGTTGGTACTTACATCATGGGAGATAGCTTGGGAATTCCTCTGGGGTATGAACAGTGAAGATTAAATGACTAAGCATAGCCAGAAGGAAGGAAATTACATACAGTTGTACAGAAATGTTTTGTCATATTTGAAAAAAATTGAAGTTCCCTACTATTAGATCAAGAGATCTTTATTAAAGGAAATTTAAACATAGAATGAAGCATTCATTATTCAGGTATAATAATTATTTGAATTATGTGCATAACAAAAATCTTAAAATTTGAGCAAACATGATGTAACACATCATCTTTGAAAATGAACATATGATGATGGAATTGAATGAAGAGCCAGATTACTGCTGTGTTTACTCTCTGTCAGAAAGCACCTCCATTGTAAGCCATGTATTTACATGTTTATTACAAAGACCCAAATAAAAACAATTTAGTAATTTTCTTTGCATAGCCCTAGGATAAAATAGGAATAATAGTTCTGTAAAACTGGTTTCCAATTATAACTTAAATCTAAGAAGTAAAACCTGTATTGCTATTTTTAATGTAAAGGAAATTATTTGAGAGCATCTTCAACCACTGATACATGACAAGCAGTGAGAATAGGGAAGAATCACATCACAGTTTTTGATGTATTACAAAAACCAACCACTCCGTAAAGTACTTTTTTCTTTTGGATAAATAAATAAATAAATAATCAAGTAAAATTTTTTTTGTAGGTAGGGATTTAATAGTGTCATCATATTATTTTCTGACTGTTTTGTAATTCTTTGTACCTTACTTGCTGTGTCCCTTTGTGAATTAATGACTGTCCATAGTGGTATGCTTTCATGCCTTTCTTTATATCTTATGTGAATCTATTATAGGTCTTTTTTTATGGTGACCATGATACTATGTAAACGTTTTCTAGATATAGCTGTCTGTTTTAGGCTGATAAAATAATTTAGATTACGTACAAAAGTCACTCCTTTTACTTATACCCTACATTTTATGTTTTTGATGTAACAATTTATCTCTTTTTATATTTTGCATCCACTAACAAATTATTGTAGCTATAGCTATTTTTCATCCTGTGTTCCTTTATATTAGAGTTAAGTGATTAATACATCATTATATTACAGTATGGAAGTATTCTGAATTTGACTATATGCTTACCTTTACGAATGTGTTTTATACTTTCAATATATTTTGATGTTACTATTCAGTGTGTGTTCAGCTTAAAGAACTCCTTTCATTATTCTTCTAAGGCAGGTTTAGTGGTAATGAACTTCCCCAGTTTTTGTTTGTCTGGGAAAATCTTTTTATTACCTTTATTTCTGAAAAAGAAAACTTTGCTAGATAAGGTATTCTTAGTTGGATGTTTTTTATAGAGCTGTTTAAATATATCATTCCCCATTCTTCTGCCCTATAAAGTTTCTACCGAGATACCTGTTTGTGGACTTTTAGGGGTTTCCTTGTAAATGATAAGCTTCTTTGCTTTTGCTGCTTTTAAGATTCTCTCTTTGATTTTTGACTGAAGAAGGTGTCTTTGAACTGGATTTGGTTGACAACATAGAAGCTTCATGAATATGGATGTCCAAATCTCTCTCTATATTTCAGAATTTCTGAGCTATTATTTTTACTTTTTAAAATTATTTTTTAAATTCTCATCTGAGGATATGTTTATTGAGAGAAACATGGATCAGTTACCTCCCCTACATACCCACCTGGGAATCAAACCCACAACCTAGGCATGTGACCGGACTGGGAATTGAACCTGCAACACTTTGCTGTAAGGGATGACACTCCAATCAACTGAGCCACCTGATCAGGGCTCAGTTATTATTTTTAAAATAATCTTTCTACCTCTTTCTCCCTCTTTTCCTGGAAATCTAATAATGCATAGATTGTTTGTTTTCACCATATCTCATGAGCTTTCTTCATTCCTTTTACTTATTATCATTATTGTTTTTTGCTTTTTTTGACTGGACATTTTTCAAATGTTATGTCATTGAATTCACTGATTTTTTAAAATTTTGCTTTGTTCAGTCAGCTGTTGGATTTTCTATCAAATTCCTCAGTTTAATCTATGTATTGTTCAGCTCCAAAACTTGTATTTATTTTGTTTGTTTTCTATCTCTATGTTGATCTTCTCATTTTGTTCTTGTATTGTTTTCCTGGTATTGTTTAATTGTCTATATGTGTTCTTTTCTAACTCTCTGAGTATCTTCAGAAAAATTATTTTGGCACTGGCTGATGTGGCTCAGTGGACTGAGCACTGGCCTGTGAACCAAAAGGTCATTGGTCTGATTCCCAGTCAGGGCACATGTCTGGGTTGCAGGCCTGATCCCCAGTAGTGGGCATGCAAGAGACAACCACACATTGATGTTTCTCTCCCTTTCTTTCTTCCTCCCTTCCCCTCTCTCTAAAAATAAATAAATGCAATCTTTAAAAAAAATAAAAAATATTTTGAATTCTTTGTCAGGCAATTTTTATATGTCTATTTCCAGTCAATTACTGGAAGTTTACTGTGTTCCTTTGATGATGTTGTGCCTCTGGTTCTTTATGATTCCTGGATCATAGGTGCCTGCATACTTGAAGAAGCAGTCACATCTTCCAGACTTTATGCAATGAATTCAGTAAAGACTTTTATCTGAGGGTGAGGGCATGCTGGAGCATGTTATTACCCTAGTTTAGTGGTGCAGGAGGCCAAGCGTGGGAATCTGTGGTAGCTTGTGGCCTGCATGTCATGATGTTGTGTTGGCCATGGCCATTGGAGTTCATGACATTGACAACTACATGATCCTTGGTGAGAGCTGCAGTAGTCCATAGTTGCTTCTAGAGCTGTTGGGGTCCTCAGCAGTGCCTTCTTCTGGAAGCTAGGGACCAGGACAGGTGGTGGTGGTGGTTGGATTTGGTGGCATGCATTTGGCTGTGAGGGCTGGCTAGGTGCATGCGCACTGGCATGGGCTAGCTTCAGATACACACATAGAGGTAAAAGCCAGGGCCAGAAGCAGAGGCCAGGACTAACTGTGAGTATACCATTAGCTCGTGGGCTCTGGATTTTGTTGTACATTCCTTTGGTGGCAGTGTCTTGTCACAGATATGTTCATGTCTGTAGAGGCTGGTGACAGGGGTTACACTGGAGGGATATAGGTGCACAGCTGCAGGGATAATGGTAGGTGAGCCCAGTGGTACAACTTAGTGACAGGAATCATGGCTTGATGTGGCCTGCTCAGGTCTGGGCTGCTGTCTTGCATATGCACAGTCTCAGAGGTCAGGGCTGGCTGCCAGTGTGGATCCGGGGACTCAAGGGGATGAGGGGTAATGGAACATGGAGGGACTTGAATGAGTCCTTCTGGAGAAGGTCCATAGTAATTGTGCTGGCTATTGACTTCTTCAGTGGGAAAAACTGCTGGGCTTCTTTGTGGGGCGGGCCACTGGGAATTGTGGTTTCTCCCACTGTGTGGCTGATACTGGGAGCCTATGATCTTCTCCCTTCATCCACCATGCCTCTGGATGTCTGTTTTGCCTGTCTGTGAGTGAAATGAAAGCAAAGTTGGTTCTTTGAGTCATGCTCTGAAGGCTGGAGGCGGGTGGGGCGAGTACTTACCCTGTTCTGCCTTTCCTGGCAAGGGGAGCTCTATTTGTATTGGGAGCTCCCTCTTGGTACTCAGGGGTGTTAGCCTGGAGGAGAGGATGATGCAGCAAAATAAATCTGCTATTTCTACTCTTTTTATGCAGTTATTCTCAGGTTTTTTGTTTAACTGTGTTACTAAAGCAGTTTTATATTCCAAAGAGAATGAGAGATAAAGGTAGGGAGAGAAAGAGAGAAACGTCGATGTGAAAGAAACACGGATTGAATGCCTCATGCATGTGCCCCAACCAGGGACCTGATCTGCAACCGAGGTTATCAAACTCTTGAACTTTGGGTGCACGGGATGAAGCTCTCCAATCAACTGAGCCACACCAGTGGGACCGGAATGTTTTATGTGGACTTCTGAGCTTTCCCAGAAGTATTTTCATTCATGGAAGCTGTGTGATTGTTGATCTCTGTGTGTGGGGAAGTTGGTGGGGAGGTAGAGTGGGGTGGAAGCTGATGTCTCCTACTCTGCTATCTTGGTAATAATCACTCCACTATTTCATTCCATTGTAGTTGGAAACATAGGGGGCGTTATTTAATCTTGAATGTATTAAGATTTGTTTTGTGCCCTGTCATGTCATCCATTCTGGAGAATGTTCCAAGTGCGTTTGAAAAAAATGTGTATCCCGCTGCTGTTGGATGGATGTCCTACATATTTCTGTCAGGTGCCTTTGGTCTACATGTTGTCCAAGCCTGCTGTTTCCGTACTGATTTTCTGTCTGGATGATCTATTCATTATTTAAAGTAGAGTATTGAAGTATCCATCCATTACTGTATTGCTATTACTCCCTTCTGATCTGTCAATGTTTGCTTTATATATTCAGGTGCTCTTACGTTGGGTGCATTGCATATGTATTTATAATTGATATATTTTCCTGTTGAATTGACCTTTTTATCCTTCTGTAATGACTTTCTTTGTCTCTTGTGACTATTTTTGACTTAAAATCTGTCCCGTCTAATATAAGTATAGCTATCCCTGCTTTCATTTGCTTACCACTTCCTAGAATTTTTTTTCATGCTTTCACTTTCAACTTATGTATGTCCTTAAGTCTAAAGTGGTCTCTGATATACAGCATAGTGCTGGATCTTTTAAAAAACCCTTTCAGGGGATAATGAGGGGAAAGGGAGGAAGGGTTTTCGGGAACAACTACAAAGGGCACATGACAAAAACAGTGGGGGTGGAATCGGGAGGGAGGTGGGGATGGCTGGGGTGGAGGAGAGTGGTGGGGGGTAAATGAGGACAACTGTATTCGAACAACAATAAAATAATTAAAAAAAAAGAATTTTACTAACTAGAAAAAATAGTTCATTCAGTTTCTCTGTATTTTTTTGGTTCTTGAGGTAAATGTTTTCTCTTTTAAATTTTTTGTTCCCTCTTTTTCTTATCTTACTTTGTGATTTTTTATAGTGAAACAGTTTGATTCTTTTACCTATACCTTTTATGTATATACTGTAGGTTTTTAAGTACATTATCAGGAGGCTTGTGCAAACTTCTTATATTTATAATGGCCTTTCTAAAAGATGGTGAAAACGTCAGTACCATATAAAAACTCTATACCTTACTCCCCACTTTATGCTGTTGATGTCTCCATTTACTTCTTTATATACTGTGTATTCTTTAACAAATTTTAGTGTTTATAGGTAGCCTTAATCTTTTAACATTTATAATAGCGTTAAAAGTGATTCATATACTGCCATTACAATATTACATTATTCTGTGTTTGCCTGTATAATTATCTTTACCAGTTAGATCCTTCCATATGCTTTCATGTTGCTGTTCAACATTCTTTCATTTCATCTTGAAGGATTACCTGTAGCATTTCTTGTACAGCTTGGTGCCAGGTGTGTGGGTGGGTCCATTCTCCCACCCATGGGAGAACTTGCAACCGAGGGCACCCCTCTCAGCACTGTGCTCTGCCGAATTGAGGGAGGGGTGATGTGGGTACAGTGAAACTGCTCTTCTGCATATTTTCTTGTTTCTGTTCTTCACCTTGGTACTGTTACCTCTCAATTGGACTCAGGAGCTCTCATACAGAATTTTTCATCGATGGATGGTTGTGAAATTGTTGTTCCTGTGGGCATAAGGGCTGTGGCCTCCCTGAGTAACACCAGTGAGAACAACTGTTTTTAGCAGGGATTATGTTTGCTTTCAGTGTGCAGGAAAGACAATATCAAAAGTAATTTTTTCCTAATAATGATGATATAAATAATTTTCCTTCAAAATTAATCTAACAACAAAAATCCCTGCCGATTATCTTACCACTTTATATATTTTATTGAATTTACTTCTTTCCTTTCTTCTCATTTGATGCTAGGAACCATGTGTCACTAAAAATAGCGAGAGGAATGAGACATTACATACTAGGGGACAATGATCTAATTCATGGTTAAATTAATATGAGAAACTGGGGAGGCCTGAAGATCATTGGTTTATTTTTGCTTTTTTCCTTTTATTTATAAACCATATACCTGTTTAAAGCTAAAATTATTACATTTTCTTTCAAAGTTATGTATGTGGATGTGATATATTCGTATCAGCTATAAAGTAGTGCTGGGGCCACATTCACTACCGAGTTGTAAGACTTTTATGTCTAGCATGAAATGGGACAATATTAACTCTCAGTGGACTGTGAAGAGTTGAGGATAACATGTTGCAATCCTTAGGACAGTTACTAAAAGATAATTTTAAGAAGTATAGCTAAAATGTCTAATAGGGAAATTAGAATGGAATTCTAAAAATTATTTCAGTATATTAAAATTATTTAAGACATTAGAGGAGAAACAGAAACAAGAAACAGAAGAGACAAGTAGAAAAGAAGTAATAGAATTATATATAGAAGTTCAACCATGTAAATAATTGCATTAAGTATTAATGGTTTAAACATTTCAGTTAAAGGCAAAAGTTGTCAGAATTGCTAGAAAGATCAAAATCTAAAAATATACTACCTATCAGTCTTCCATTTAAAATATAAAAACAGTGTGGTGGGCAGGCAGACACCTGAAGGTACCGCCATGACCCCTGACTCTGCTGGTGGGCAGGCAAACGCCTGAAGGTGCCGCCATGATCCCTGACTCTGGCTGCTCATGCCCTTGTATAACCCTTAGGTGTGGGCAGGTCCTGCAACCTGTTTCAAACCAATGGAATTTGGAAAAACGGACTAGATGAGTGTTATTGCATGTACATTGTCACTCACTGTAGGATTGTAATGTCCATCTTGTTAGGAGACTCTCCCTTGCTGACTTTGAAGAAGCCTGCTGCCACATTGTGAGCATCCATGAAGAGAGGGAAATAATAGTGCAGAAATTAAGGCAACTTCTGGCTCGCAGCCATCAAGAAACTGAGTCCCTCAGTCCTACAGTCTGAAAGCATATGAATTCTGCTCCAAATCACATGATCTTAGAATGATATCTTTCCCCAATGGGGCTTCTGATGAGAACCCAGATTTTGCGGACACCTCACAGCAGACTTGTAGAAGATCTCACTAAGCTGTGCCTAGACACTCACCTGACAGAAGGTGTGATGTGATAAATTTGAGCTGTTTTAAGCTGCTAAATTTATGATAGGAATGCTAAACAGTAAGAGACAAGTAATCTAGGTTTTGATATAAGTGAGTCTACCAGTTTGCAAGGGCTGCCGTTGTAAGGTATAGTAAACTGAGTGGATTAAACCATAGAAATTTATCATCTCATAGTTATGACAGTTTAGCAGCAGCATGGTTCCTCTTGAGGACAGTGAGGCAGAATGTGTTCTTTGATTCTCTCCTAACTTCTAGAGGCTTATTGGCAATCCTTGCCCTATAGAGGCATCACCTTGATCTCTGCTTTCATCTTCACATGGTGTTCTCTCTATGGATTAGAGCCTACCCTAATGACCTCATCTTAACTTGATCATCTCTGAACGTCTTATTTCCAATTATGGTCACATTCACACGTCCCCAGGGTGAGGATTTCGGTGTCCTCTTTGAGGGAAATGAGTCTACTTATAACAGTAGTTGCTCTCTAAAAATGTGAAGTTGGCTTTGGATCCAAGCAGTGAGAAAGTTAGAAGGATTTTGAGGATTATTGTGAAGACAGCCTAAATTGTCTTGAACACTTAGTAGAGATCTGGACTTTGAGGACACTTCTAGTGAGGGCTTCAAAGAAAGAAGGAACATGTTTTCAGAAACTTTTGGAAGGGGGGAATCCATGTTACATGGTAGAAGAAAGATTAGTATAATTTTAAAAAAGTATTTTTATTTATATATTTTTAGAGAGAGGGGAAAGGAGGGAGAAAGAGAGGGAGAGAAACAATGATGTGAGAAACATTGATTGATTGTGGGAATCAAACCCATGAGCTTTACTTTATGAGGTGATGCCCAAGCAACTGAGCCACAGGGATCAGGGAAGCATAGTTAATTTTACCTGTAGTTATGAGTAAAGAACACATGTAAATCATAAAATTGGTTATTTAAATAAGGATATACTCGAACAAAGTTCTTGCTGCTTATAAAATTTGAGAAAAGAGAGATGAATTGAAGAGAGAACTGTTAAGCAAAAAGGAACCCAAACTAGATAACTAAAAAAATAATGAGCCTCTTAAAATGGCAAAAGATTCTATAATTATTGACTTCTGGACAGAGTCAACAACCATTAGGAAAGAGATCTTTCCTTAAGTGCAAAGAATTTATAAGCTTGAAATTACTGTGACTGGCCACATAGAGAATGTCCATAAAGTAAAACAACACAATCAAAACAGACTGTGAGATAAATAGTTGATTAATGGTAAAATAGTTAAATTCTTGAATCTTGTCATAATTGTTCTATCTGCATTTGTGAACCAACAATGCATTTTATTCATTTAAACTACTGTGAGCTGTGCTTTTGTTATGTAAAAATTAAGAGAAAGATAACTAAAATTAAACAAAGAAACAAAAAGACCAATGATAAAAGAAAAACCGAAAGGAATAAAGAGTAAAGCTCTACGTATATGTGCACATGTGGATAAAAGAAAAGAATGGTATAGTACTAAACACATCTCGGAATCTGAAAATTTCTATCCAGCAATATATATTTGGACTGGAGTAATTACAATGGGAGCTAACATACAACTCCCTTTTCTGACAGTAAAGAGAAGACTTATGTTAAGTAACTAGAGATAATTTTGAAAATATTTTCAATATCCTCAAATTTAAACAAGAGCCCAAGTACTGGATTAGGACTGCAACACCTGGTTGGTAGGTCTTTGCCTACCAGAAACCTCATACTCTTCTAGCATTACTGGAAGACACACTTCATTTCTCATTTTCTCTTTATATACCATCGTTTTTGTCTTTCTTAGTTTTGAATATTGCATTTATCATGTTCTATCATAAATGAATGACTCAAAACTGGGGTGGCAGGATTAAGGGTAGACTCTAGTAGAGACAATGACTTTTCCGTAACATGACAGACAAGAGAGAAAATGTGGAACTGGATATTTTGAGGAAGAGCCAGTAACTTGAAGCTTGCAATGAATATGGAATATTTTAGGATTCTCCAATCAATCTGAATGAATCTACTTCCTTGGAAATTTCTTTCTTAAAGCCAAAGTTAACTTTTGAAAAGAACTCCTCCCCACCGCTGTAAATTCCACAACAGTTGGTAATACTCCCAGTGGTAGATCACTGGTACATAGTCATCAGAATCTGACCCAGCCATGAGGTGGACAGGCCATTACCAAGTGTGGTACACACTGCAAACGCTTGGTCCAGCTTGTGCATGCAGAGGTTTAGTTTTGAGGTTGCAGTTCTGTGTGTGGATTTTTAGTTCTACGCATGCATACAGTAAGGTATCCTTAGTTATTTGGTTTCATATGGGAAAGCTTTAATGAAAACTATTCCTTTGTAGTACTGTAATATAAGATCTTACAGTGTTCAATATACAGTATCTCCTTCCTTCTACCTCCAGTCCCTAGGATTAGTTTATATCTATTAGATCATCCCTTTTTAAGGAAATAGAAATTGGCTATGAAATAAACATATAGCACAAAACTAAAAAATTATCATAGAGTATTCAATGAGTGTTTATAAAATGTTAGTGTTATTTAAAATGTTAGATTTTTTTAGAAAGAATTTTTAAAAAACCTATTATAACCCACTGTATTCTAGTGTCTTTAACAAAACCCTAATTTTATGTCTTGTTATTTCTAAGAAATATCATTGTTCAGCTTGCTATTCTGTGAAAGATTTACAATATCTTTTTATTTAATATCTTGCTGCTTTTTTATTCTAAAACTATGGCTTCTTTTATTTTAACTTAATAAAGAAAGTTAAAAGAGAAAAAAAAACACAAGAAAGATCATTATCCTTGGTTGGAATTAATACTGTCAGGCAATTCAAAGGCAAGAAGTAATCAGATGTTAGCTGGCAGTCCAAGAAACCATTTTATTTATAATGGGGAAAAACAAAAGCCAAAGGCAGGTAATACACTGGGACCTGAAAGAAATACAAGGACAAAAAATAGGATCATTCTTACCAGTTGTTTTATACTTTCCCTGATACATTTGAAATATTGTACTTAGCACATAGATAATGTGATGTACTATTATACTTAGATGATACATAGATAGATATAGGCAATCAATCAATCAGTATTTTGATAAAGTATTGCAAGATTCCCAGTCTGGTAAAATATCATCCTATTTGTGCTGTGCTAAGTGTTGTATTTCATTAACACAAATTAGATATAACTACTTCCGGATTCTAAAAGAAACTTGGTCTCGTTATCCTGTTCATCCATTAAATATTCATTGAGTGCATAATATGTTTTGGGTAATTTTCTATATGCTAAATGTACAGTAGTGAATAAAATAGAAAAACCCACTGAACTAATTGAGTATGGAGTCTAATGTTTTCAAATACAACCAATTTGCTAAATAGTTTAGGTCTCAATTAAAAAGTGTTTAGGGCATTATATCTCACTCTTTGGCTCACAATCAATTATTCTTGAAGTTGCTCTAAAATTGTTAAACAGATTGAGGCTGAGATTTTTACCACTTATTGCTTTGAATCTTTGAACTGGGAAATGGATTTTTAAAAAATGGAAATATTTTGTTGTATCTTTGTGTTTTTGTTTCCTCTACTCTATATCACTTTCCTCCACTCTCTATTCTATTCCTCCTAGACTCCACTACTTGACCATTTGAGTTCTAGTCCTCATTCATTCATTGAAAACCATGTTCTGGTCTTGATTTCATAACATGCATTTCCTTCAAACAGAAAATATAGGTTATTCATCAGATAAGAGTTGAAAAACTATTCCCATATTACAGATAAAGAACCCAAGACTGGTTTGTTAAATCGTTTGAGCTAGGGCATGTGGCTAAGAAGAGAAATTGTTAGAAGTTAAATTTAGTTATTTTTGTATTAAATTCTGTGCCTGTCTCATACACCTCTATTGTGGTTGGATTTTTCATATATTCTTGGGGAGATTTTCTAGCTCTATGTTCTGGACCTTATAGATACCCCATTTGGTTGCTTGTGAATTTAAAAACTGCAGTGGTTTTTGTCTATAGAAACAAAATCAAATCTAACAAAATATGCATAAGTTTTCTGTGAGGAAAAGTACAAAACTCTGATGAACGAAATGGAAGAACTCAGTGAATGGAGAGATATTACACTTCATGGATAAGAAGACTTAATATTGTCAATATATTAGTTCTTCCCAAAACTTGATCTATAGATTCATTGAAATCCCAATGAAAACCCCAGCAAGTTAATTTGTGGATAGTGATAAAGTAATTCTAAAGTTTATATGGAGAGGCAAAAATCTAGAATAGCCAACTCAACATTGGACAAGAAGAACAAAGTTGGAAGATTGATGCTACCCAACTGCAAGACTTACTGTAAAGTTACAACAATCAAGACAGTGTGGTCCTAACAAAATAGTAGGTGAATATATCAGTGGAATTAACTAAAGATCTTGGAAATAGAACCACATAGAATGGTCAAGCAATCTTTGACAAAGTGACAAAGGCAATGCAATAGCAGAAAGATAGTCTTTTCAATAAGTGGTGTTGGGATGAATAGACATCCACATGCAAAAATATAACTTAGGCATAGTCATTACACTTTTGACAAAAATTAACTCAGTATGAATCATAGACCTAAATGTAAAATTAAAAAAAAAAAACTATAAAACTCCTAGCGGGAAGCATAGGAAAAATCTAGACAATCTTGAGTTTGTAATGACTTTTTACATGCAACACAAATGCTGAATGCATGAAAGAAATGACTGATAAGCTGGACTTCACACACTAAAAGCTTCTGATATGTAAAAGAGAATAGCTAGAGAATTAGCAACAAGCTCCATTCAAGGAGAAAAATTTGCAAGCACATCTGTAAAGGACTGTTATCCAATACACACACACACACACACACACACACAAACACAACTCTTAAAACTCAACAATAAGAAGACAATGCCTTGATTGAAAAGCTAGCCAAAGACCTGAACAGACATTTCATAGAATAAGATATACAGATGGCAAATAGCATAAAATAGATGAAATGATAACACATAGGAATAACATAAAAGGATGCTTAGTCATATTATAATGAGAGAATTTCAAATTAAAACAACAAGACACCACTACCCACCTATAATAATGATGAAAGCCCCAAACATAAACACGGCTAAATGTTGGTGACGATATGGAGCAATGAGAACTCTGGTTCATCACTGGTGGAAAAGCAAAAATGGTGCAGCTACTTTGGAGAGTAGCTTGCCAGTTTCTTACAAAACTGAATAGACTCTAACTGTGCAATCTAGCAGTCACTCTCATTGCTATTTATCCAAATGAACTGAAAACTTAGGTGTCCATAAAAAACCTGCATATTAATGTTTATAGCAGCTTTATTCATAATTGCCAAAGCTTTGAAGAAATCAAGATGTCTTTCAGTAGGTGAATGGATAAACTTCGGTGCATCCTGCCAATGAAATATTATTCAGTAGTGAAAAATAGAATTATAAAGCCACGAAAGACATGGCTTCTCAAATGCATGCTACTAAGTGAAAAAAGCCAGTCTGAAAGGCTATATAGAGTATGGTTCAGATATAACATTCTGGAAAAGACAAAGCTATGGAGACAGCCCCAAGACCAGTGGTTGCCAGGATTTGGGGGACAGGGAAGGAAGAACAGAGAACAGTGTTTTTAAGGGAGTGAAAACTATTATGTATAACACTGCAATGGTGGGCGCATACCAACAGCGCCCCCTAAAATCGACTCCAGACTTTGAATGCTAATGATACGCCAACGCAAGTTTATTGATAATAACAAATGTTTCACTTTGGTGAGGGCAGGTTGTATGTGGGGATAGGGGTTTTAGGAAACTCTGTACTTTCTCCTTGGTTTTGCTGTGAGCCTAAAAGAGCTCTACAGAATAAAGTTTATTTAAAAAAAAAACAAGAATATGCTATTTTAGAAAACATTAGTGTGAGTACTCTTGAAGAGATATTCTGCAATAAAAACGTTATGAAAAAAAAAAAAACAAAGCATACTGGTCTACATTTTTTCTTATTTCTTAGAAAACTATGTTGTCATTTAGGCATGTTAACGTGTAAACACAATTGAGTCGAGGTGAAGATTTGGCATCTATTTTAAGAAATTATTGAGCCAGTGTGCACTTGGCTTCGAAAATGGCAAAATGATATAAATGTCTTCATGAAAGACAGATCCAAACTACCATTTACGCTTACAATGTATAACTAAAGGAAAGGCACACTGGGTATTTGATAAAAGCACAGAGAAAGAAAAAAGCTGTAATAAGGTATATGTTGTTATAATATAGAAATTTTATGTTTAGAGGCTAGAGAAAAAAAGTGGTGGTTTACGTGTGACAAAAAAAAAAATCAGTTCCTGTATACGAGCTGAGTAAAACTTATTTTGAAATTGTTTCATGAAATGGTCCAAACAGTGCAAATATATTTTTTAAATTTTGCCTTTAGATTATTTTTTCCAGCTTAATTGAGATAATTGACATATAACAGTGTGTAAGTTTAAGGCACACACAAACTAATTATTAAAATTCTGTGGCACACCCAAAATATGTATTTGTTGATCTGACAAAAAATAGGTGTAATTTTGATTCATTCACACTGGATGGCTATTGTTATATTGGCTGTTGTCATTTTTTCATTTGACAATCTAAGGGAAGAGAGGTCAGGGCCCCTGACTAGTCAGGTGTTACATGTTTTTAAAAATTCTTGCAGCACGCCAGTGTGCCTGCTGCGGCACACCAATCAAAAATCACCGGTTTAAGGTTTACAACGAGTTGATATGATACACTAATATAATGCAATACGATTATCTCTGTAGTGTTAGCTAACATCTCCATCACATCTCATGATTATCATGGCTGAGAACATTTAAGATATACTCTTAGCAACTTCCAGGAATATAACACGTGGTGCTGTGTGTTAGACCACAGTACTCAATCGTATTCTAACTGGAAGTTCATTATCCTTGGCCAACAATTCTCCATTTCCCCAGCACTGGGTAACCAACCACCAGTCCTCTTTGTTTTTCTGACTGTGGATTTTATAGATTCTACATGTCACTCAGTATTTGTCTTTCTCTGTCTAACCTTTTTACTTATCATAATGCCCTCAAGGTCCATTGTGTCACTGCAAATGGCTGGCTTTCCTTCTTTCTCATGGATGAAAAAATATATATTCAGATCTTTGCCCTGACACCCAAGTTCAAATATATATATCACATCTCTATCTGTTCATCGATTTGTAGACAGTTAGATTATTTCCATACCTTGGCTATTGTGAATAGTGCTGCAATAAACTTGAGAATGCAAATCTCTCTTCAATATCTTGTTTTCATTTCCTTTGGGTATGTACACAGAAGAGATATTATTGGATCACATGGTAGTTTTATTTTTAATTTTTTGAGGAATTTGTTTCCCCTAGTGGACATACTAATTTACATTCTCACCCACTGAGTTGAAACATTTCTGGTGAAGTGAGATAAAATCTTTGTGAAAGTTGAAGAGGCAGTTGACTTGTGGCCTGAATGCTCTATAAGTGTGTAATGCGGTGTAAACAGTGGAACAGAGGAGACCAGCTCTCTCCAGAGAGCTTTGCTGCATGACAGAGATCTACTGAACTTGGCCTCCTTCACCTGAAACCTGCCCTGTATCACAAGGATTGATTCACTTCAGTGATAGGAAAGCCTTGATGCAGAGACTTTGAGTAAACTGCTCAAAGCCACAATACAGAATCAGTGAGTCAGGGTTTGAGCCCAGTTCCATCTGATTCCAGTTATTCCAAGTTTACAAGTTACAAAAGATCCATATTGCATCATATTAGCATCTAAGGGACAGTCACAATACCAATACAGTGTGATGCTTTTCACCAGTTACACAAGAATATCTAAGGGAGTGGTGATCAAATTGCTGTACAGATCCCTATGGTTTCAACGATGAATCTTCCAACAAACAATGTAGAAGTCAGCTTCTTGATAAAACAGTTTATCTTTTCATATATGGCATGCTGGGTGCCTTTAACAATTATATTTGAAGAAAACATGGATCCCACTACACACAATTTGAAAACCATGGGCTTAGCTTGGAAGAGAACAATTGATATTTCAAAGTAAAAAAAAAAAAAAATATTGGGTTAAACAGGGGGAGAAAGCTTCCTGAGTAGAATTTATGTAATTTCCAAAGTACACTGTCACCGCACAATGTCAAATGAAACCGTTAAGATGGAGCAGAACTGAGCAATAAGGAAAGAACATCGCTAAGCTGCAAGGAGACGCTTACGGTGGGTGCTCTTCCTTGCGCTGCAGGCAATGTTTGCCATTTTAGTAAGAATAATAGCTACTACAGTTATCCGCAGGCATGTGTTTGGAAGACATTACGAAAGTGACTTTGACAAAGTGATTTGAGAGGGAATATTATGTCCAGGTGAAGTCCTGCAAGCCAAGAGAAGGAGAGTCAAAGAGAACCATATGATTAAACCTGGCTCAGGAACGTTGACATAGCTAATCTAAAAAGACAGTCTAATAGAGCTAGCTAAGTACTTCTCACTTATGCTTTCTCTGGTACTTTGGGACACTTCGAATTTTCATCTGTGTGACATGTGAGCTCATGCTGGTCAGAGCTGGTTAGCATTCCAGGTACTACATCACTTATGTGTTTTCGTTTATAGATGGATTAACTGCTGATTAAATAGTTTCTGGAAGATTACTGGTGAAAGCAATATGTGCACACTCTGTAGTGTGTATATTTGTTAAAGACATTGCCTTTTAGAGGTAATAGAATAAAATATACTTTGCAGGTCAAAATTTCTAACACAACATGATATTGGTGTTATATACCTCAGAAAAAGAAAAATGGTCAGGCTGGTGATTTTTTATGGCACATTTCATTCTGGGTTTTGGGGAAAGTTATTACAATCATTATTTATATTTCCAAATAGGCTTTTTGAAAAATAACAACATCTTATTATAAGAAACGACACACTATGATTGTTTATTCCTGCTAAATTGTGAGCCTCTCAAAATCTTAAAGAGTGTCTTAATTCATCTTTGTCCAGACCCCAGCATGCTCTCTGGCATACAGTAGTTACTCAATATTTCTGCTGGAAATATATCAGCATTATATAGACATATATATCAGCCTTTCATAAATTTAGTGTGAGTGGAAATAAAGCCCATCAAAATGGTGTCAGTTAATTAGGTTAATGACCTTGCGTAAGAGGAGTGTAATCGGAAAGTTAAAGGCATAATGGGCTTTGGAATTAGACACCTCTTAGGTTAAAATTCTTGCTCTGCTATTTATTGGCTGTGAAATATTAAGCTTCTTAGTTCATCTTGAAGCTTTAGTTTTTTTCATCCATAAAATAAGTTAAAATAATGTCAGCCTCATAGTGTTGCTGGAATAATAAGTACTATATTATAATAATGTACAATACAGAAAAAAGTACCTGTCTTTTCATTAATTAACAGTATAAAAATAGGCATTAAGACCCTCAAAAGGCTGCTATAGGAGATTCTTTGACTTAAATATGTTTGTATATGTGCATATTTATCCTACATAACTGAGCTGACTCAATTCCTTTTGTTCCGCATTTTCGCTAAAGCCCATTTTACACTTTGTAAAATTCTCCCTCAACATAAAAAAAACATTTAAACATCCAAAAAGGACAACTGATATTTTACTTATGTTTTCAGAGGAAGATGAAGGAAAGAATCATACAACAGCCTGCATGGTATAATTTCAAAGACAACAATGAAAACCCAAAACAACAATAGCCCTCTAACCATCCTGCTTTCTCCGGCTTTCTTCTACCTAGGAAAGCTTCCCCATTCTCCTCTTTGTTTCCCTCTAATCTCCGGGTTCTTCAGTTTCTCCAGTCAAGTCTATTTCAGCCTCTCTCCCCACTCCCCAAAAGTGTTTCGAAATCATATCAGCTCAACTGCACTCTGAGGAAGAAAACTAGGCAAGATGAACTAGACTACCTGCTGTTCAAGAGAATCTTCAGGCAGCGGTAGTGGGGAAGGTGAGGAAGAGAAGTCGCCGCCTTTTTGTACAAATAGTTTCTCAAAGGTAAACACGTGGATGAGCGGGACTCCCAGAGCGTTTTCTTCCCAGTCTCCTTCATGTCAGCGCACAACTTGCACAACTCTACGCAGGGCTCTACTTTTTAAATTTTTTAAATCCTCAAGGACATGTTTTTAATTGATTTTAGTGAGAGAGGAAGCGGGAGAGGAAAGGAGAGAGAGGAAAATCGATTGGTTGCCTCCCTTATCTGCTCAGCCGGGGGATCAGACCTGCCACTTAGGTATGTACCCTGACTGGGAATCAAAACCCCAACCTTTTGGTCATAGGATGACCTTCCAACCGACCACACCGGCCTGGGCAGGGACTCCGCTTTTAATGAGAGCTCCCCAGAGTGATAGTTAGGCCTGTGGATTCCCAGCCAAAGGCGACATTTCCCTGCCTGTGTTTCAGTGGTTGTGGCATTGATACTGAGTGCGGGCCAATGCGATGCATGTGGAATTGAGCATGGGGAATCTTGATTAGAATGATGGAGGCAAATGAAGATACAATTGTTATTATTTAACACAAAAACGTATCAGCCAGACACATACCAGCTTGAAGAGAAGGAGTTAGATCTCAGAAATATTGACACCAAAGCAAGAGGGGAAAGCTAGAACAGTGGAAAGGTTTATTTTGTTTGGCATCCAAAATGAGGAAAGTCTACATTATAGTAGAGATCTCACCAAGCTGAGTTATCTTTGGGGTGATTCTGCTTCAACTACAGCAACACAAGCCCTGCCTAACTATAATGATATGAGAATGAGAACACACATATACAAATGAGAAACTGGGTCTCAATAGGTCTCGTTGGTTTTACCTTTCAGGAATGTCTGGGAGGACTTTGTGCCACAAAGGGTTGAGGTCAAGGAAGGGAAGCATTTGCCTTAAGCATATAAGATTTTAATCTTGAGTTTATGGGTTGGGAGAAGTTCTGGGTCCTGCAGTCTGGCCAAGATTGAGAAGATAAAAAACAGTGTAGCCCTGGCTGGGTAGCTCAGATGGTTAGATTGTTGTCCCAATAGATCAAGGTTGTGGGTTTGATCCCTAATCAGAGCTCATACAAGAATCAATCAATGAATGTATAAGTAACTGGAACCAAACCATTGATGTTTCTTTCTCTCTCAAATTTTAAACTAAAAGAAAAAAACAAATAATGTTGCTTTACTTGTTAAACTTATCAGTATTATTGCTTGGAAGAAAACCCAGGAATAAGAATCCAGAGCTGAGGAAAGCAGAAAAGCAGAGGCTTCTTATGTGCTATGAAGCCTGACCTGGGATTCCAGGTAATCTACGCTCTCCCTCTGTGGTTTTGTTTTCTGGGTTCCTAGCATCTCTGAGGGATAAGCTGTTGGGGGGTAAGGTGGAGTAGAGTGGAAGAGGACTATAGGGAGTTGACAACTGGAGCATCAAGCAGGGTTCACACTTGTGTGGGCAAGCCACAGCACAACTACAGAATATATACTGAAAATGCTCCTAACTTCCCTCTGTGTTAGTCAGGGTAACACTGCATGCAGACACAGATACATGCCACGTGTCAGTGGTTTATCACAAGACAAGTTAATTCTGCATGCATATGAAGTCCTGTTGGGGGTGGCATGGACAGTGGGGAGGGTTGAGGAACAGACAAAACAGGGAGCTTATGGGCTCTGCAATCAGATTTTCTGGGTACAGATTCTAGCTCACCATAGACTAATTCTGTGACCTTGATTAATCTTGCTATCCTTTGAGTATCTATCCTGTAAAAGTAGTAAGTTTACATTATAATGTGAAAAAAGTATAAATTATATTGCAATGGGATAATAATAATACATAGTTTATAGAAACGTGAATATCGAATGAGACAATTCATGGAAAGGACTTAGCGCTGTAACTGATGCATAATACAGTCAACACATGTTAGCTACTTTAATTTTTAGAATAGGTAATTGAATCTTTAACCTTTTTCTATGATGTCAATATTCCTGTCCTTTTATTACTTAACTCTGATTGGAGGTAAGAATTACTTAGTAAGCTAAAATCTGGGAATAGATTTTGAGCAACTGGTACATTTCTGTCTAATGCTATGACAGTCCTTTATGTTCTGCCTACTTCCCTAGTCAGTGACACAGTGTGAAGATTCCTTTAGGAAAAAGTAGAGAAGACAACACTAATTAACAACACCATTATTTAGCACCTCCCCTCCTCTTTCTAACAGGCAGGCATCCTCCTCCCGGCTCCCTAGACTGGATGGTATAATATTATTTTCACTTGATATTGATATTAATGATATTTTGCTAGTGGGTGCATGTTTGGGGGTAAAGATAAACTTTTATTTCATTTCATTTGACAAATATTAAGACCTACTATGTGCCAAGTACTATTCTAGGAACATATCAGTGAACAAAGTAAATGATTCCTGTCTTTGTGGAGTTTATATTCTAGATGGGGGAGGTACCCAATAATAAGCGATATAATGAAAAATAAGTAAATTATGGAGTATGCTAGGAGATGAGATATGCAAAGGGATGGAGCAGACATTGAATGGTAAAGAAGATGTGGAGTAGGAGGTGAGAGTTGGTTGGGAATTAATATGTGTTCTTCAGTTTGGTCCTCTCTGAGAAGATGATGGTTGAGCAAAGCCCTGAAGAAGGTAAGAGAGTTACCCAGACAAATCACTGATGGAAGAGCGTTCCTGACACAGCTAACAGCTTGTGCAAAGGCCCAGAGCAGAGCATGTGTATGGCTTCCCTGTAAGGTTAGTGTAGGGGTTAAAAGAGAACCGGGTCATTGAAACCCTTGTGGTTGACCTGGAGTTGCTCCATGCAGTTCCTCTTTCAAGAAGGAACTTGCTGCCCCTTGCAGGGAGAGTGTTCAGCAGGCAAACCTCAGCCGTCTGTTCTTTCAGGGTTGCTTTCAGCTGGAGAGTTCATTCACCCAATGTCACATCCTCCCCTGGGCAGCCTGTATCCAGCAGTTGAGTGGTAAAAAAGCTCATCCACTGCCGTTTAGAGAGGGACACAATGGTAGGCTCCCTAACAGGGTGGCTGAGGCTTTGCAGGGCTTGCATCGCAGGTCATTTCCCTCTGTCAGACCCTGCTTCCCCCTTTCTTTTCACAGGTTGTGATCTTCTAGAGAATACAGTCTGACAACATTGAATTATTGTTATTACAACGTATTGCAACATAAATTAGATCTAAACTTTCATATGCATCTCTCTTGGGTATTCTCTAGCAGTGAAATTGCTGAATTGTATGTATACACCTAGTAAATAGGACCAAAGTTTTCTAACATCACTGTGTCAATTTGTAATTGTGCATGCAGGATATGAGAATTCTGCTTGCTCTGCATTCTGGCCAGCACTGAATAGCATTTTATTTTTAATTTAGCTATTCTAAGTTATTGTCCTTTTATTATCTATTACTGGTGTCATATTGTGGTTTTAACTTGTACTCCCTAAACACTAATGAAGTTAAGCAACTTTAATATACTTAGTGACATTTATATCCTATTTTATAAAGTCTTTATTCAATTCTTTTGTCCATTTTTTGTCTTTTTTTTTTTTAAGAGAGGAGAAGGGAAGGAGAAAGAGAGGGAGATAAACATCAATGTGTGGTTCTGTTTCGCATGCCCCCTGCTGGGGACCTGGCCTGCAACCCAAGCATATGCCCTGACTTTCAATTGAACCAGTGATCCTTTGGTTCATAGGCCCATGCTCAATCCACTGAGCTACACCAGCCAGGGCATTTTTTCTCAATGTTTTTAGGAGTTATTACACATTTGAGATATGCCCTCCATGTAATATATGGGTTAGAAACATCTTTCACTTTATGGTTTGCCTTATTTCTTCCTTAATGTTGTTTTCTGTGAATACAAAAGATCCAGGTTCTGAATCTTAATACAATGCAGTTTAAAGTAAAGGCTTTTATGTCTTTATGTTTCATTTAAGAAATCTTTGCTTATGCTAATTTCATCAAATATTTTTCTATATTTCTTCTAAAAACTTTAACATTTTACCTTTTACATTGAGATTTGTAATGCCCTTGGAATTGATCTGATGTTAACCAAGGGTCAAGGCACTTAAAATACACATGTCCAACTGATGTATGGATTTTTCCATTGTTTAAAATTCTATTGATGTTTGCTTTGCGTATTTTGAAGCTGTGTTATTGGGAGAATATGGATTTAAGATTCTGATACTTTTTGTGGATCTGACTTTTAAGCAGTTGAAATTGATTGATTGATTTAATTTTTACACTATTGCTGAGTATATTTTCTATGCTGCAATTTACATCCCATGACTATTTTGTAACTACCAATCTGTACTTCTCAGTCCCTTCACCTTTTCCACTCAGTCTCCCAAACCTCTTTCTCTCTGACAACCATCAATCTCTTCTTTATATCTATGATTCTGTTTCTGTTTTGTTTGTTCATGTATATTCTTCCTTAGATTCCACACATAAATGAAATTGTATGGTGTTTTTCTTTCTCTGACTGATTTATTTCACTTAGCATACCTTCTAGGTCTGTCCATGTTGTTGCAATGGTAAGATTTTGTTCCTTTTTACAGCTGAGTAATATTCCACTGTGTATGTGTACCATGGCATTTTCATACACTTGTCTGTTGATGGGCACTTGGGTTGCTTTCATAGTTTGGGATTGTAAATAATACTGCAATGAACTGAGAGGTGTATATATTCTTTTGAATTAGTGTTTTGGGTTTCTTCAGGTGCATATACCCTGAAGTGGAACCGCTTGTTCATAAGGCAGTTTAATTTTTAATTTTGTGGGGAACCTCCATACTGTTATCCACAGTGGTTTCACCAATCTGCATTCCCGTCAACAGTGCAGGAGCATTTGCTTTTCAACGCTTGTTTGTTGATTTACTGACAGTGGCCATTCTCTGATGATTAATAATGTTGAACATCTTTTCACATATATTGGCCATCTGTATTTTTTTTTTTTTTTTTTGAGTAATGTCTATTTAGGTCCTTTGCCCATTTTTGAATTGGATTTTTTCTTTTTGGTATGGAGTTGTATAATTTACTTATAAATTTTGGATATTAAACCCTTACCAGACTATCTTTCTATTTTTAATGTCTAACAATGCTTCTTCCTGAAAGCCTACTTTGATGTTAGTTTATCTAAACCAGCTAAACCGATGCTTTTCATTGTTGTGAGGTTTCGTTTGATATTTTATCTTTCAATCTTTTATGTCAGTCTTTCTGTGTTGTTATATTTAAAGGGTCCCTCTGGAAAAGTAGCATGTAGTTCCTTTTTATTCAGCTTGGCACTTAATCTTTAATAAAAAATTAAGCGTAATAAAATATTAAGCTCATATGCACTTAATACCAAAAAAGGTAGAATATACCACCTTATTATTCTCTTATTCTTCAGTCCATCTCTTTTATGATCCTATTCCCCTTCATTCTTGGCTTTGTTTTGTTTAACCAAAACACTTAAAATACAGTTATATTTTTTCTTCCATTAACTTGCTAGATGAATATTTTAATCTTTTTCTCTCTTTTCCCTTTTCTTTTTCTTTTTCTTTTTCTTTTGGTTGTATGGTGATTTCAGTGTGCATCTTTAATATATTGAGACTAATACTAACTTTTAACTTCCTTGAGATCTAAAACATAATTCTATTTAACTCTCATATCATTTGCATTATTCTGTCACATAATGTTACATGAATGCATTTTTAAGTCTAGAAGTCATTACAAATATTATTTTCAGTAGTCAATGTAGCTCTATCTTTACTCACATATTTGTGCTTTCTGGATCACTTCCTTCAGGTCTGCATGTTTTTATGCATTTTTTTCTCTTGTTAAGGAAAATTTCCTTTCTTTTGAAGACCTCCTTTTTAATTCTTTTGTTAATTAAGTCTTGCATTAAAAAACATTCTGAGGCATATTTCTTTCATCTTTTTTAAAGGATATTTTAGTGGGCACAGAGTTCTAGGTTAGTACTACATTACTTTATATAGGTGCCATTCCATTGTCTTTTATTTAAAAACATTATTATTGAACAGTGGATTACTTTTGAAAGTAATCGGTCAGTTTTATTATTGTCCTTCAAAGGTTGCTGCCTGCCTTAAAGGATTTTTCTTTGACTTAAGTGCTCAGCATTTTTGTGAAGATGAGCCTAGGTGTGTTTTCTTTGTATTTATTTATCCTACTTAGAATTTGCTGAGCTTCATGATTTTATAGATTTATAGCTTATATTTGATATTTTAAAAAAGTCTTGCCTATTATTTTTGCAATGATTGTTCTACCCAATCCCTCTTTCATCTCTTTCTTGTACTCTAATTTTGTAAATATTATGTCTTTTCACTTGGTCTAGCATGCCCTATAGGCTCCCTTCCATTATTATTATTTTCTCTTTGCTTCATTTTTGAGAATGCATATATACGCACATGTATTTTGAGTTTATAATCTTGTGTTCTGCGTGCCCAAACTGCTATGGAATCTACCTATTGAGCTCTTCATTTTAGGTAAACTATTTTTAGCTATGGAATGACCATTGTTAAATTTTTATTATAACTTTTGATTCTGCCTTATAATACTTCATCTTTCTTGATTTGTCCATCATTTTCTCTACTTTCTTGAATTCTGGATTTATTCTTTTCAATTCGTTTCAACATTGGCCCATGTGTGGATCTGCTTCTATAATATGATTTTTCTCAAAGGTCCTCTGGTGTTATCCCTCAGAACAGGAGTGCTCTATGTCGCTTAAAACCAAGACTAAATGACCTCTTGAAGCTACACTGGCTCTTAAATGTTTTCTTCTTCACAACTCAATTCAGTGCTTTCCAGATCAAATTATTGTACACGTATCCTTTCAGACGCTGCCAGGGACTTACATAACTACAAAAATATAGTCCATGATCCTGGCCTTTGCAGAGATTGAGCAAATCAATAAGAGAAAGCAGCATATGTAAAATAATTGTATGATAATTATGTGGTAAATTGTGTAACAGTAACTGTAAGGACAGCAGCTCAGGGAGTAGAGGCGTTGGTGTAGACTGTGGGAACCACAGTAATTGCACTGGTGATCTGAAGAGAAAGCCCAGTTCTTACATAATATCTGGTAATATAACTTATGTAGAACTGTACAGGGAGTAAATTAACCCTTCTTTGATCAAGAATGGATTTCTTGTTATCACACTAGAACAGATATTGAGGACATTAGGATCTTTAACATTCTACAATAATTCACATGCCTGATTATTAGATTTCTACTATTGATGTTAAAATTAAATTTGTATGGGGGCTGCAGCCTCTCTTCATTCTACCTTTTTCTATGTCTGTCTCTAGCTCTTTGTCTTGATGTGTTCTCTCTCTCACAACTGGAATGTTATTAAATTAATTGGTTTAAAAATACATTGTGTGTCATACTGTGAATATTGGGTTTAAATACAATTGCAGTACGTTGCACTAATTAACTAATTGAGTTTTTTATCATACAAGGTTTGAGTTAAGGATGCTTGAACATAATATGTAAATTTATGCAGAATGTGCAAATCAGTATTTTGATTTAAGCATCCTGTCACATAGGAAAAAAGCATTGAATGTACAAAGTATGATGTAAGCTGGATTTATTTATCCTGCAGGTTGATGTATTTATCCTGTGGCTGATTCATCACAAAAGCAACTCCAGATGCTGGCTGGGTTGGGTGGTACTGATCTAGAGGGAAGATGGACCTAGAAACCTAGAACTCAGAACATTTAAAGTTACTTATTTCAAAATGTATATAGCTCAACTATCTAACGGTAGGACAAAAGGTATTGATCGAATGAAAGCTTTTGTGAGTTGGCTTTAAAGAACCTGTTTATACCTTAACTGATATTTCCTCTTTTATTAGTGTTTTCAGTTCTATGCATTCACTCAGCCAGCATTTAACAAGTTGCCATCATATACCTTGTACTTGTGATAATATTGGAGAGAGGCGGACTAACAGAATGCACTTCTTCTTCTTGAAGCTTTCAGAATGTGGGAAGTATACATGTGCAAATAATTATGATGTATTGTGATAATATGTTAATAAAGTTTGGGGTTGCTACAGTCTGACTTGAAGTGATATTCTGTTCATTCCTCGAGATACTCTTATAAATCAAAAGTGGGATCTTTACTTGATTAACCAAGAATGCATTCAGTAATAGGTAAAAGAAAACCCAACTATTGTGGTTTAAGTAGATAGCAGTTTACTTTTCCCACACCAGAGAAAATCTTAACATAGTGGTCACTGGCATTAGTTCAGTGGCTCAATAAATAGTTAATGATTAGTCAGCACTTAGATCTCTAAGATTTTCTTGGCAGAAAAAAGTGAAGGAAGAGGCAGAGGAAATTTTTTTTCTTTAATAACTTTGCCTAAATGAGGGCCCTTTTTCTCTCTTGGTTAGGCTTTCCTTTATACCTGTCAGACCCAAGATACAAGTTCAAGTTTAAAGCAATCACAAGCCAAGAGCAATGCTAGTGCAGGGGCTGATAGTCACGATATGTGACTTGGGGTTGGTGGAGCTACTCTCTTTGATCAAGATCTCTCTCCACTGTTATCTGAACTTTTTTTTAGTCAGAAGAAAAGAAGGATAGTAATAACTTTTATGAAAGTAATGACTGTATACCACAGCTTTCACCTCCCAAAGAATATTAGTAGAAGTAGCTTTGTAACCCATGGCAACGTTCTTCATACCCCCTTTCTTAATTTATTCTGTTCCTCAACCTCTTGAGACTCATACAATTGTTCCAAGGTCTTTATTTTTATTCTTTACCCTCACGTTCCTACCCAAACCCACTTTTCTCTTTGCTAAATCGCTGAGACACAGTGCTGCTCCCTTGGCAGTTGCCCCAATTCTCTCCCTCTCGTTCACCCACTCTACTATACTGCCATCTCCTATTCACATCTCTCCCTCCACCAAATAATTCCGTCTATTACCTCCTTCTCTTTCTGCTGCCTCATTTGATATTCTCAACTGTGCAGGAATCCCTGAGCAAGAGAATCAACTCTGACAGCCTTCTTCAAGAAACTCAACCTATTCCTTAAATTCTGCACTACAAAGGATGGCCCAGGAACTAGTCAGAAGGTATCCTTTTTCTTTAGAAAAGGAGAAGAACAAGAGAGAAAGGAAGCAGAAAAGAAAGGAATACTTATATCTGAATAATTTTGATATAGTTACACAATAAATTCTGCAACAAATGTTCAATATTAATTAGTCTGCACAGAGAATAAAATGATACATTGAGAGATAAGTGATTAACTCTTTTGGAGTTAAGAAATAAAATGGAGTTTGAGAGGTGTGTCAGGAGAAACAGGTAAGGGTCACTCAAGATAAGAATAAAATTGTGGGATAAAGTATCATAGAATAATTTATATACTACTTTCCACTCAAATTCATTTTTCCTTCCTTCTTTATTTTACCTTTAATTTCAGCCACTCAGTATTTCTAACTTCGTTTTCTGATTAACCTGAGTTTACTCAACCTGTACATCTTTTCTCAGTAAAAAGAAAAAGAAAGGATTATATTTCATAAATCCTTCTCTGCTCATTTTCCCATTGCCTATGTCAGTTCTCAATGAGATATTTTTTCATTAAATACTTTGTAAGAAAAGGCAGAAGAGCTACATAATTTTCCTACGTTTCCTACATCTCACACTTTGAGTTATGTCCCCTCTTAGTTAATGAAGTGTATGCATTTAATTGTGGCTCTATGAAGACATGATGTCTTTTTGGCTATCAGGTTTAAAACTCTTCCAGTTTTGTAGGAATCTCTGAATGAGTTTTATTAGAATCTGATTTAAATGATTTCTACATCGACAATACCAGAGTCTTTTTTTTTAACTTTTTTTAAATTTTAATTTATTTATTTTCAGAGAGAGGAGAAGGGAGGGAGAAAGAGCAATGTATGGTTGCCTCTCACATCGCCCTCATTGGGGACCTGGCCCGCAACCCAGGCATGTGCCCCGACTAGGAATCAAACCGGGATCATCTGGTTCCCAGCCCGCGCTCAATCCACTGAGCTATACCAGCCGGGCCGACAATACCAGAGTCTTTAACTGGGACTTAATTTATTCATGCATGCTGTCAGTCATCAAACACGTATCAAAGAGTTCTAACAAATACATTGAATTTGTTGGACTCAATATATAGTGATAGTAGATGACATTTTCCCCATGGCCCATTCCAACCCCATTTGTAGACTAGAGATTTCCAACCCCATTGGTTGAAATGTCAGGAGGTTGCATAGATTTTTCTAGTCATTCTGATATTGGAATTAAAAGCCTCTATTTATTTTCTGAACCAAAAACAGCATCCTTCTAGTAATTGATATTTTTGGTTCAGTGTCATTATTTAAAACTCTATTCTTAACTAATTTGATTTTCTCTCTTGCCTCAGCTTACTACTTTTCAGGTCTGGAAATCTATAATGCTTGTTTACAGTGGCTCCTAGTACCTCCAAAGGTAAATTGGAGCAAGGGAGACAGAGGAAGGGCATATTCTTGCATAGGGGTTTCTTTGCTTTTGGGTTCCCCCCAAGATTTCTGTGATAAACAAGTCCAATCTAAAGTTTCCAAAATGTGGCTTTTATCTCTCCTCTGGTTTACTGCTCATGACATCCTACCTCAGTCTACCTCACACAGGTGCTCCGAATCGGGATGTCCCAGGCCCTCTAAGATTACACTTACATCTGGGAATAAAAATGCCTATGTGTCCTTGTCCTGCCATCTGTGAAAGTGCAGTGTGCTCCCGGTGCAGCCCTCTGACGCTCTACTCTTTGGCCAGGTGGGTGACATGGCAATGCATCATGTGGTTTGTAAAACATCTTTTTCCTCCTTTTTATTGAATTTATTGGGGTGACACTGGTTAACCAAGTGATACAGGTTTGAGGTGCAGAGTTCCACACACATCATCTGTACAGTGTTGCGCATTCACCACCCTAAGTCAAGTTTCCTTCCATCACCATTTATCCCCCTTGTACTCTCCTCCACTTCTTTTTTCTTGAGGTGACGACGAAACACCCCCATCACTCCCTCATGGCCATTTAACAGCTTACTCTAAGGAGCCAATTTTCTTCTGGAGGAGGCTGGGGGCTTTCAACACATTGAGGAGCTGCATATTTGAGGGGTGTGGTCAAATTCCTAAGCGTGGTGTGCATGAGACCCGCCGCGGTGCACAGGAACGTTGCTGCTCCTGTCATGTACTGTTTTGGTGTAAGTTCAAGGCCTCAGACAAATCTGAAATAGGGTGCATATCATTTGGACAGCTTGTTGTTTTTTATTTTATAGCCTGGGCACCATGTTGGAGACATGAGTTGAATAAGCTTCAACGTCTGCTTTTTAAGAGTCTGCATTTGAAGTTGCTGAGTCCGACATCTAAACAATAATGAGAATATAAGTTGGAAAGAGCTGAATTGTGTCATATGGGGCACTTCTTCAGGACCATAGCATATCTTCTTAGTGACACTTCTTACCTCTGCCACTCCTGCATCCACCAGCTCTGTGGGGCTTTGCCCAGCTTTGCACAGGGGCAACCTGGCAGTGCCCCATGGGGGACTGGAGTGTGCACCGATCCTGGTTTCTCTGATGCTCCAGGAACCAGCTGGGTACAAGGGCATGCTCCATAGAAAGAAGGGTAGGAAGTCCTGTGGGGCTATCCCTGACCAATGTGGGATGAGAGCCAGTGGATACCTGTCATGCTTTTTCTAGGAGACAGTTCATAAGACTTTCAGGGGGTCCCATGGGATGAACATTTGCATCTGTGCCGTAGGCAACTTGACAATACATCCTTATATGTGTCTACTGTCGCTCCTGGCTGTATCCACCAGGCCCTCACATGAAGCATGCACACCAAGCCTTTGTCTCAGGCTGGGCGATCAGGGAACCCTAGGCTGAGACAAGTAAAGAGAAATGAGAGTGGAGGAGGAACAACTAACTTTACAAAGTAAGATATTACTTGGAAGTAAATAAACTTAGGTGATCAGTAATCTTTTTTACAGGTTAACTAATGGGTTAACTTGTAATGAATTCTGGAAATAATGTACACAGGGCTGGCTACATAATTTGTGAAGCTAGTGAAAAAGCAAAACATGGGGCCCCTTTACAAGAATTATGAACAATTCTAAGATGTTTATAGCAATGCATTAAACAAAGCACAGGCTGCTTTAGCGGGAAAGCCTTGTGTAATTGCACTAGTCATGCACTTATGAAACCGGCCTTGAATGCCTTACGTGTGTTTTCATTAGAGCCCCCAATTTTGACCCATTGGAAGTTAGTAAAACATGTATAATTGCCTCTTTTTCGTTGTTGTGCTCGGCCTGACTGCATTGTACTTCTGGTAAACTCTCTCTTGAGTGTGCTGTGATTCCCTTTTGAACGCACTGCCGCAGCGTGTTGTTTAGGGGAGCCGACTCCCTGCTGTACCTATCCAGTGGCCAGAAACTTCTATTGTTTTTCTAGGATCACTACCTTTTACATTTATCTTTTGAGTGTCTGCTAAATACACATCCCTAGGCTAAGCACAGGGGATTAAAAAGGTGCCTGCATTCCAGGGGTTTACAGAGTAGTAAAGAAAACACAATGTAAGTAATCAGAGGATTATAAGCAGCATTTGCGGACAAGTATGCAGAGGGGAGCACAGGGAAATAGCCCGAGCTAACTACAAGGAAATAGCCCGACCAACTACAAGGGGGGAGGTGTGAACACAAGGCAGTGTTTCCAGAGGTTCTGGTACCCACTTTTGAGGGTTAATTGGAACTTTTCCATCTTGTGAAGAGGTAAGAATACAGACAAGATAAAATGTGATAAAAAATAAATACACAAACAAAGAGAACCCAAACTAAGGCAGTGGCAGTGTTGATGGAAGGGCATAGATTTGGAAACTCCTCAGGAGGTGGAATGCATTGGACTCTGACACACTGGGTGTGGGGAGTGTTCAAGGCTGGCTTCTCGTGGAGCAGAGCCTGAGGCAAGGAGTCAGTGCCTCTGCTGCGAGCAGGTGCTCTTGTAGCTGGATGGAGAAGGAAGGAACCCAACAGAGACATGGCCTCTTGTGCATAAACTGCACCAGGGCACTGAGGTCAGGGAGGTGGCTTTTCTCCTGTAGCAGTCAGTGTTTGACTGGGAGCTACCGTGGAGTGACTAAGTTCACCACGCGGTGGTTCTCCTCAACCAAGGACGACTTTCCAGAAAAAGGTAGCAGCTGTGAACTACAGTGGGCACTAGTCTCAGCAGCTTGGGGATGGACACACTGTTGGCAAAGGGATTTGTGCAGGGCACATGGTGCCCACTACAGTTGTGTGGATGATTTCTTCTGGAGTTTTATCTGGGCCAACTGAGTGGCTGTCATGCCATGTCTTCAGATGAGGAAGCAGGAAGCCTGGGAGGAGAAGATTCAGCTTTATATGTGGCACAATGTATAGGTCTGGGACCATCCACTGGACATGTTTATTTAGTTGCAGGCTATGTGGATCTGGGAAAGAAGATACAGATTTCAGAGTTAAGAGTGAGCACCTTCTAGTCGAAGTCATGGGTAAAATGACCTTGAGAGGTTATGTAGAGTAAAAGAGGAGGCCGAAAAAGAAGATGAAGAAACCCAACCATAACACACAAAGACAAAAAAATAGCAGCCTTCAAACAAGAATGAGAAGGAGTGACCCTTGGGAAAGTCAGCAAATAAATAGCATTATGGAAACAAAGAGAAGGGAGTTTCAAGAATGTTGGAAATATCAACAGAACAACATCTTGGGAAAAATCAAGTAACATGAGAATTATTATGCGTCGTTTGAATTTACACACTAACATCTTTCTCTTCTTATTTAGCGCAATCTGTACAATGCTGATTCCTTTGATTTCTTATGCTGATGAGGATATGGTGGAAGGAGAAATGCTTTGTGCTCATCCTCATAACTTCTTCATGTATGCCACTTCATCATAATCTTCTAGGTTAATGTTCTCCTCTAATATCAATTGAACCATCTCTAAAAGCTGCATTTTTTTGACTAAATAATCCCCACTGGTAGAACCAAAACCTTCTCCAGAAACTGAGTCATCTCACCACCAAATGAATTACTTTTTTATTTGTCACAAATTCCTTTTTAATAGATTTGGCCTCATGACATTGATTAGTTGTCACTTGTCAACCATCAATATTTTTTCAATCTAATTTGGCATCAGGAAACAAGTTAACCCATCCTCTTGGTAAATTTTGTTTTCTACTTCACCCAAACTATGATTCATAAAGACTTAATCTGAGCTCATGGTCCGGGCTTCAATCCCTTTTAGGCTTTGCCTCCTTTTGAACATTATATGATGTCTATGGGTATATCAACATCTAACTGCAGCAGTAAAATTGTACTTAGGATCTAACTTTTTCTACAAACTTACTATCTGTTTCATCTTTTGTTAGGAGTTCACACATTTGGACCCAGAATGCTCAAATGCTCAAATAATTTTATAGAAATTTCTTTTAAAACTTCTAGTTTATTTTTATAAATTAAAGCCATATATACATATATATAAATATGTTTTTTAAAATGTTAAAATTTTATTTACTCTTTTAAAGATTTTATTTTATTTTATTTTATTTTTAGAGAGAGGGGAAGGGAGGGAGAAAGAGAGAGATAGAGAAACACCAACGTGTGTTCAATGTTTCTCGCATGTCCCTACTGGGGGCCTGGCATGCAATCTAAGCATGTGCCTTGACTGGGAATCGAACCAGTGACACTTTGGTTCACAGAATGGCACTCAATCCACTGAGACACACCAGGCAGGGCTATATATAAATATTGTTAGAATATTTGGTACCGTGCTGCAACTTACTTGTGATTCCTTTGGAAATAAAAAAATATATATATGTGATTCACTGTGCTAACCTTTGGTGAAAGAAAATTTATATAATCTGAATAATTTTACTGGTGTGAAAAATATACAACTGGAATGCTTAAATCTCAAAATAACATAGAACAAATAATCATCAAATTAGTAGTGCATATAATGACTATAATTAGAATTCAAAGTAGCAAAAAATGATTCCAGGCTTCTGAAATAGGGGAATCACCAAAATTAATTAGAAGTTAGTGCCAAAAATTTACTTGTGCCTTTCAAAGAAACCCCACACAGCCTTTTCTCAGACAGTCTATTTACCTTAGACAAGGGCATTAGATGACTGTGGCAAATAAAACAAACCCAAGGTTAACAATGTTGGTATTGAGGTTTTAATGAGGTTTTAATTAGGTTTCAAAAGTTTAAATTTAATTTCTGTGTTGTCATTTTCCAACCTGGCAACAGCATGTAGGAAATAGTAAAGCATGATATTCTTCCCCAGGACTAGTGACCCAAGGTGTTACTGTGACAAGTGAAGTCTTGTTTTGTAGAGGAAAATTTTATTTCACAGCCTATTTATACATTTACTTAGTTGAGGGCTTTTTTTTTTTTCCTAGTAGAATAATTCTAAACTACCAACTGACTAGGTATGTAGGTGCTTCTACTAGCCAGTGGGGAATCAGCAGATAAAAAATTACACTATTGAAAGTTTTGCCCTCATTCAGTAAAACTTATAGTAAACAAGTACTTAATAGGCTCACCGGCAACAGTTCTCTTAGAAGATTTTTTTTTAAGATTTTATTTATTTATTATTAGAGAGGGGAGAAGGGAGGGAGACAGAGAGGGAGAGAAACAGCAATGTGTGGTTGCCTCTCACATGGCCCTCACTAGGGACCTGGCCCGCAACCCAGGCATGTGCCCTGACTGGGAATCGAACCGGGACCCTCTGGTTCCCAGCCCGTGCTCAATCCACCGAGCTACACCAGCCAGGGCTTAGAAGATTTAACTGGTTATTTGATACCCTAAAATTTTCCTGGGCAAAGGGACCTAAGAGGATGACCATACTTGGATAGGAGAGAAAAGAGGGTGAGGCGTTACAAACTAAGAAAGTCATATGGTCACAGGCACTCTGGGAAAGTGAGTAAGATATGTACTTGAAATGAGGAGGGTGTGATTAGATTCCCAGAAAGGAAGTCACGGTGGGTGGACAGGTTAGGAAGGCCATTCAAAATGTCGTTGTTGATGTTAAGAAAGAGAGAGCCCCAGATGAAGGCCTGGTAACAAATCCTTTACAAAATGAGTAGTTTCCAATGCATTTCTTTCAACAAAATGTAAGAAAGAATCTAACTGGGCTAACACTTGATTGATTATTAATTTTGATTTTGACAAGGTGTGATTTGTTTACATAAAACTTGGAGGCAGTTTGAATAATTGAGTAATGTTACCACAAGGAAAAATAGGCTTCATTCTCTACTACTTTATATGAACAAAGCTGCTGGAATGCTTACTTCTGCGTACAAGTATAAATAATAGAATTGATGCAGAACTGCATCATATTCTAGCAGTAATTAGTAGGTATTCACAGATACATGAACTAATTTGAAACTTCATCTTCCTCACTAAGATAGTTTTTTTGATAGTATTTTTCATTGTATGTTACTTATTAAAATATCAAATGCATTTATGTTGTATTTACATAATGCATAATGCATATGTTACATAGGTTACATAATGGCTAAGTAGATACTAATTATGACAATATTAATTTAATTAAAATATTTAGAGTTTTATGGTCCTGAATAATAGAAATATAAGGATCAATTACTAATACAAGATGATGAAATACAATATAGATTGATTACTAATACATAAAGATGAAACTCTGCAGTAAAATGAAATAGAAATATGCACTCAAACAGAAAATAAATGATATACAAAACAGTTTGGTCATGTACTTTTTTAGATGGATGTCAGAGGGCATCAAATTGCTATGGTTATTTTCTATTAGATATATTTAAATGACCTAAGCAACAGTTTTCTTAAACAAGTCAACATTTACAATATGCCAGAAATTACATCCTTTGCACCTACTGAAAAATAGGTTGAAAAGATTTAGATGTCAATTTGAAAATGTAAGAACACTGTATACCTTTTAAAAACTATTTTTGGAAGTAAGTGAGCAAAATATTTGGAGGTGTTTGTCTTAAAAATGCATTTGTATATCATACACATTGTTTTTACTTAGATTGTATGTTTTTCTTTATTAAAGATAATGAAGCTCCGATTTAGGCAATGTTAGTTACTGAACTGGGTGGGAACAGAGGAAGGGGGCTAATGGCGGTGGAGGTTACTGGATCCAAGTCAGTCTCCCTCGGGGAGATGAAAAGGCATGAGGGCAGCAGAAAAAGGAGGAGCGCTGGAGTTGGGACACACAGGCACCTGATGACTGTCTGTGTACACCCCTGGGGCAATTTCAGTTCATTGTCTTTTTCACTCATTTGTCCATCTATGACTTTGTATTTTTATCTTTTCAACTAAATGTTTTGCCTTTTAAGATTTTTTTTTCTTTTTACTTTTTCTAAACATTTATATACTCTCTGGCACAGAGATACAGTACTATAGTATAATCTCTGGCACAGAGACATAGCAGGATACTACATGTAGTATACAACCTATCTTTATTTATTCAAATCCATAGAGTCAGAATTAATACCTTGATCTTGAACAAACTGAGGATGATGATTGTCAGCTGTTAGAAAGGATAGAGGCATGGGATGGAGAGCTTATCTGGCTGTTCAGTTGACCACTGAACAGCAAAGGTTTGAACTGTGTGGGTCCACTTACATGTGGATTTGTTTCCAGTATATATACAGTTGTTTCTCAGGTCCTCAGAATCCCCGGGTTTCACGTCTGCAGATTCAACCTCCCACAGACTGAAAAGAGTACTTTTAATCTGTGGGAATCTGCAAGTGTGAAGGGCAGACGGTGTGCATTGATATAAGCCATTTTTTAAAAATAAGGGACTTCAGCATTTGCCAATTTTGCTATAGATGAGAATAGCAAACTCTGTGGATACAGAGGGGCAACTGAGTTTTAGGGGGAGTGAAAGTCATACACAGACTTTTGACTGTGAGGAGCCAGGGCCTCTGACCCTGTTGCTGTTCTAGGGCCAACTGCACTGAATTTGAGGTGAGTTTGAAGTTGGGGATGCTGCCAGCATATAAAAGCCTCTCAGTAAACTGAGAAAGGTTCTCCTCTGTGCCAACCCCTCCTGGGTCCATGAACTATACCTTCGGGTGAAGAAAAAAAAAAAAACACTCTTTCTTCAGGTACATGCAGTCCTCATACCAAGACTCACATTTAGGTAGAAGGGTCCCTGGATTCCCGGGCTTGATCAGGCATCTCTGTGTAGCACACCGATAGCTCAGCCATGTTTGCACCTCTGCATGGCAAACAAGCGGTGGCTAACCCAATTTATTGATGTATATTTTCTTTCTTTCAAACCAGAAAACTTTGTTCTGGGAAAAAAAAAAGTTGTACTATAATTGTAGATGGAATCGTGTGTGTTTCCTGCTGAATTCATGTTAACTTTTGTATTCAAGTCGAGTAAGCTCTACTTGACAAGCTAGGGAACGTCATAGATATTCCTTCCTCCAGACAGGTACAGTATATATTTTATCACCCTGCCATAAACTCCTCTTTCTCTTTTCTCTTGCCGCGTCTAAATTTCACAATATCAGAGCAAATCAGCTGGCATTTGACAAATGCTGAAGTATTACCCATAGAATGCCGTGATCAAACAACACATATTTTATCAGGAAAAGAAGGAAGATATCATGAATTAGTTTATCTGTGAAAGGATTGTTTATTTAAGAAGTTTGCTGCTGAGGAGTGGAGTAAAGGTGATTGCTCATTTATCTGTTCGTTCGGCCAGCATATTGTATTTTATATTTTAGGCACTGTCATTGTGTCAGAAATAAACAAGCAAAATGTTTCTCTCTCCTTAAGGCGCTCAGAACAGTGAAAGAGAAAGACACATACACTAAAATACAGTACAATATGTGTATGTCTTTCACAGAGGCGCGTGCAAAGCATTGAAGCATGGAATAAAATACAGGAAGAGTTGACTCTGCTACAATGGTGTGACTTCACCAGGAAAACACTCTCTGAGTTTGTCATGGACTATTTGTGTCCCTGTCAAATTCATACGTTGAAGCCCTAACTTCCAACATAATGGTATTTGGAGGTGGGACCTTTGGAAGGTAATTAGGGTCATATTATGTCATGTGGGTGAAACCCTCATGATATCAGCAGTCTTGAGAAAGAGAGATCTCTCTCCACGTGCACTCACTGAGAAAAGTCTGTGTGAGGACATAGTGAGGACGTGGCCATCTGTAAGACAGGAAGAGAGCCTTCGGCAGAAGCCGACCATGCTAGCACCCTGATAACAGACAGCCTGCCTCCAGAACTGAGAGAAAAGAAACGTCTGTTGTTTAACCCAGTGTATGATATTTGCTATAGCAACCAGAGCTGAGATAGAGTCATACTTCATTAGTACAGAGGACTTTTTTCGTGGACTATGCACTGGGCATCTTCCATTTTACCCTGTGGATCTGACCTCCACTCTTCTCTGTCTTGCTTCCTAGTCCAAAAAGCAAACCTGTGGGGCTACCTCTACAGGTCTCCCCTGTGCTCTAACTTCAGTTGCTGAGCCATGGATGGAGACATGAGGGAGAGCCAAGAGTGCAGTGGCAGTATTTATTTCACAGGCTTCCCTCTGGATGCCTGGCTCCCAATTAAAGGCCCACTCCTCCCTCGAGGTGGCAGGTCCCTACCATTCTCTCCTTCTGGCTTCCACTTACTGCTCCCATTGCCTGTTGTCCCTGTCTCTTTGGGTCTAGGGGTGGTAACCCTCCAAGCCCATCCCTTGCCCCAGGCAACTGCATTATTTCTTTCGGTTTATCTACACCCTGCCCAAAGATTGCAAAAATTATTCCTTTATAAATCCTACTCCAAGATCCCTAATTTGAGTCACCATCTATTGGCTGCTGAGACCCTGAGTGATACAAACTATACATTGTGTGAGGCCATTACTGGCTGACTCACTCAATAAATATTAGCTATTTTTAATATTGAATTGTGACAATATTTTGAAGTGTAAATATTTTTCCCTATATGCCTATTGTCACTTTATTATTCCCAATTAAAGCAAGTAGGCTGCTGATTTCACTGCCTCATCAAAAGGTTTCCTACAGCCATCAGCAGAGAAAGAACTGAAACAGACTCCAAAGGACCTAAGGCTTAGAAAATACTCTCATGAATCAGACTAGATAAAGTGAAAAAGGAGGATATATGGCGTTTCAGTTGGAGTGTCCTTCAGAAGGGGCATTGCAATTTCCCCCCACCTCTCAGCACCAGGAGGGGCGAGTCTTGGTAGGAGAGGGTGGACTGGGCCTCCACAGAGGAACTGCGGCCTCCATGCGCAGACAGGGTGAGGTTCAGGGAGGTGACAGGACCCCGGGCATGTCAGAGACTGTCTCACCGCTTTAGAATGAGTGAGAAGTAGGAGAATGAATCCTTCAGTGGCCAAGAAGGGCATGGAAATAGCAAGAAGAGTTCCCAGGACTGCATGATTGATGGCCAGAGCTAAGTGAAGACAGCACAATTATCAAGAATGCAAGCATGGTAACCGTCACTGAACAGCCTCGCTTCCAGCAGCTTGGTGCTTTGTGAGTGATTCAGAACTCAGACACAGCCCTGAGGACATGGTAAAAGGGAGGTGGACTCAAGAATTGATTGATGGTGAGTTTCCACTTCCCAGAAAAATGGAGCTCAAAACAGAAAATTAATTTGAGTTATTATAAAATAAGTTTTCTTGCATGCCCAAGATCATGGGCGCTGAGTCATATTTGCTACATGTGGTTAGTATGATCGATGAAGTGAGTAGGTTCACAGTCCTCCAGGCAGAGGTAACAGTGTGTCCTCAGGAGAAGTCTGGGAGGTGGGTGTGGAGTTGAACGGGGAGAGTTAGATGCGGGCAGAGCTGCAATTAGGGGATCACATTATGAATAACAACTATCTGCCTCTGTGTGGGAGGCCCTCTGCTAGTCCTGTAAATTCATTATTGCATTTAATGCTCCCTACACTTCTCACTTTAAAGAGGCATGTGGAAGCCAAAGGCTTTGAGTAAGTGCCTCAGTCACACAGGCGGTGAGTGAGTGGCGGAGGCAGGCTGCAGGCCCAGCGGGTACAATTCTAAGACTCAAGCTCTCGGCCCAAACCTACCTTCTCAGGCAAGACCATGCAATCATTCCCTCGACTTGGATTTTATTAAGTAGATAAAGGAGAAATGATTTACAAATTTGGTGCTATGATGAGCTTTTTGCTTTAAAAGAATAGTCTGTTAACAGTTGAGGGAAAAATAGTGCAGTTGCAGGCCTGAAGGCAGGAAGAACAATTGAGAGGTGTTTTGATGGCCAGGTGAGGAATGCCAGGTCATGAACGGTCCGGAAGTAAGGAGTGGCAGAGGGAACAGACAGCGCGTGGCAGCCAGGTGACTGCTGGGCTGAGCTGTGGCTAGAAGTCAAGATGAAAGCTATCCTTAACTTTTTGGCATGTGTAATTGCAGGGATGCCAGATTTGTACTAGTTTGTTAATAGCGATTATTGTAAAAAAAAAGGTGCAACCACATTACACCAACAGTGATAAAGGAGACAGGAATTGCCTCTCTCGGCTTCATGGAAGAGGTGACCTTCGAGCTGGGACTTGGAGAACAGGTAGAATTGGGACTTCCAGTGACAAGGGAAGGGCAAAGAAGAAGGCAAGAGAAATAATAGGAAAGGGGAGATAGATTTTGTCAAAGATTTATTTCCTTGTCAGTTTGGAGTACTTTTATTCAAATCTACTTCGCACCACATGTACATTTTTACTTATACTTTATTGGTACTCCTTTAAATATAAATTACGATAAGGTTTATCAAAGAAACACTGCATATTAAAAATGTATTCATGGACACCAGGGTGGGGGTTGACTGGGGGAGCAGGGAGTAGGCAGGGCAGGGGAGAGCAACGGGAGAAATTTGGACAGCTGTAACAGAATGACAACAAAATATAAGTAAAATATAAAATAAAAAATCTATTGGAAAACTGGGAAAGGGCCTTTGTAGCTCTGTTGGTTGATGTATCAGTTGTTAGTTTTCATTTATTTCATCCTTGTGACTACAAAGTTCCAATGTGTACCTAAAGCCACAGTGAAAGAAGGCTTCTTCCTTGAGGGAGAGTAGAGAAAACAAGCAATTAC
Source organism: Micronycteris hirsuta (assembly GCA_004026765.1). Classification (NCBI taxonomy): domain Eukaryota; kingdom Metazoa; phylum Chordata; class Mammalia; order Chiroptera; family Phyllostomidae; genus Micronycteris; species Micronycteris hirsuta. Next base: position 1,196 of record PVJI01006492.1, on the reverse strand, counting down.
AATGTATACCCTTGATGCTTCTGGATATCTCCACACCCAGGAGGGTATTGCTGGATAAATTCGCATGCTAGCACGCTAATTCTATTTGTTTCTATAATACCAGCAATGTAATAGGTCTCACACCGACTGCTCAGTACGACTCAAAGACTGTGTTTCTAACTTTATATACATTTTTTCTGACCCTTCCAATATCCATTAAATCTAGGTATTATTCACATTTACAGAGGAGAAAAATGAAGCTTAGAGAGATCTTTACTTGTTAGGCATTAAAGTTGGAATTCAACCCTGATTCTTCCAAATCAAAATTCTGGTCTTTTTCTTCTATATTACATTGTATCTATGTCAGCAAGCTGCTGCATACATTCGCTGTGCTGACATAAAGATAGAATTGTCACAAAAAATGTGAATCTGAAATTATTTCATGATTCTATATTTTCTGGTTTCAAAAAAGAGCATTCTGTGAAAGAATGAAGCACGTGTATTCCTTTCAGAGTTCCCTTTCCCAAGGCAAGAGACTATGTATATGGTAATACAGGCGGAAAAAAAAATCCCTAAAAAAAGGAAAGCTATAGTAGCACGGAAGAAATGCCCTCGATTTTCCTAGATCTGATCTTAACTGTTCCAGGAAATGGATTTATCTCTAAGCTTTCATTTGGAATTTTATGCTATATTGCATAAAAAAGCTGTGTTTCTTCTTATTTAAGTTTCCAAAAGTAGAATATTTGGTTCCTTTTGGGATTATAGAAATTCCATAGCATCCATAATGAACATTCTCCAAGGAGCAAATAAACCAAAAATACATGCTTTTAGCAGATTGAACCTTCATTTTGTCTTAGCCTACAGATTTCTTAATCCAACCAAACAGTTCTGAATTCTAGGCTCTATTTCTGAGTTTTAACTCTCATCTGGAAATCATTTGTTCTAAACTATAAAGAAATCTATTTCAAAGATACTTTAGGTTCAATGTATAATTTAAGGTCTAGCTGGCAAGTTTGTTAAAGCTTGACTATTGAATTGTGCTCCGTCCAAAAAAGTAGGTATAGGTTGAATACTGTCTGTCACAAAAAGACTGCGGCAATGCCATCATGTGGCATTGACAAAAGGGAGCTAATTCATTACATTTTTGATGACTTTTTCCCATGACCCTGGTGACATTACTTGTGTGACAGGGACTGCTTGAGGCATATTATTGGGTC